>JAHWFP010105363.1:0-16731 GCA_023313725.1 Lithobius niger | reverse complement strand
CCTCCCCGGCATCCCGTTTTACCATTGTTCCCCTCCCCGTACCACCTTCCCGAGTCTTAACCAACAAATTCTTGCAGTTTGAGCTACAAACTAATTCTTAGCAGCGCAAATCGAATCAGCCATGGAACCCACTTGAAACACCTCCAAGAGCCCTGATCACCCCACTGTCCCCCATTCTTAAGGCTTGTCCAACAAATGCTTGCAGACGATCTAAAAGCATAAAATTTCAAACGTAAGTCATTGTTAGTAGAACAAACCACCATGGAATCGCCATGAAATACCCCCAAGGGCTTCTAGCCCCCCCCCCTTCCCGGAGTCCTGAGCAACAAATTCTTGCATATCGAGAATTTCGTACGCAAATCATTGCTAGCAGTACAATAGAACCAGCCATGAAACCCTATGAAATGCCCCAAGGGGCCCCAGGGCCCCCCTATGCTGCGCCTTTGAGACCAACCCAACAAATTCTTGCAGATCGAGCAAAATGTATGAAATTTCAGATACAAGTCATTGTCAGTGCAAATCGAATCAGCCATGGAACCCCCATCTAAGACGACGTCATTGGTGCCGATCGTGGAGTATCTATTGTTTACTCCCCATGGCGTCGCACATCTTGCCATAAAGTGAGGTCACCAAACGGAAAAAAGTCCGTGTTGTCAAGCCAACGATGATGCACATCCACAAAATCGAAATTAAAGTCACCAGGAGAAACTGATTTACAAATTTCAACATCACCCGTGGAAGAATGTGTTGTTTTCATTGTGAAACATTTTTGAGACTCTCAGGCTAACCTGATTGCATCTAGCAGTTCGGGAAGCTTTGATATTCCATCTTTACTAATTTCAAAACCAAGATATTTAGTTTTATCCTGATTAAATTAACACACGTTTTTTTTATTACCCAAATGCCATCGTTCGTTAAAGCAGATCATAGCCTACTTCCATTAATCCTTTATCTGGTTCCTCTTCCCCTTCCCAGAAACCAAAATTCGTCTTTAACAGGTTGGGATCGAGGGACATCTTTCAGGTCATATTCAGTTCTCTTTTGAAAAATTCCAGGTTAGCTGGCTAATATAAAAGAGAATCTCTGCTCCTGGTGTAACCTTTTACAGGTGAAATAGTAAGAATGGGTTTCGAGTCATCACGAGCTGTACTGGTAAGAATGTGTCGGACAAGTCAATGATCGAAAGTCTGTCATTCCCAGCTCATTTATCATACAGTTCCTCTGCAAATTGGATGGGGAAGGACTCAATTCCAAACTCAGGGTTGACAGTTACGCTATAATGTAACACTTTCCTAACGTCTTCGTTAGGGTTGGATATGCACACCATGGGAATTACCTGAGTGGAACAGTCAACCGGCTCAAAGACTCCCTCATGCACCAGTTTGTCGATTTCATCTTCGACCTTTCCACTCACAGCCAAGGGGACAGTTCCAGCCTTACAATAACTTGGCCCGGCATTAGCTTTAAGTCTGATACTGCTTTATAATCCTTGAACGTGCCAAGACCTGGCTTAAAAAGGGCGGAAACCTGTCAAAGATATCATCGGCAGTAACATGCTTAACAGACTCAGTTAAACCTTCTGATTCATTATACTACTTTTGAAGAATTGACTTGGGGTGAGGCCAAACTTTCTAATCCTGCCTTTCTCCAGAGGGCTGACTGACTTCCTCAGGACAGAATGGCTCTCAGAAATTGTCTGTTCATTAAGTTTGACTGTTCATTTCAACATACGTGTAGGCTTCATCACCTCACCTACCCAGGACTTTAACTTCACCAGTGTAGATTTTAAGTCACCATAGTGGTGTAGTAGGTCACTGTCAACCACTGTTACCCTCCATTCGTAATTTGTGACCATTTAAATCACAATGCGCTATATTAGACAGCACATTAGAAGTATAGTCATTGTATTTATTTTTGAGGTCACACTCTCATCGGACTTAGCTTTTGTAAAGTAGCGTCCGAGTCAAAATTTTCGGACTCAACTAAAACTATATGTGCTTTCTTTTCCTTAGAATCTTATAAGGTTTTTTTGTCACTTCTGCCTGGACCTGCTTAGGTTTAGAAGAGGTGGTTGTTGAAATGCTAGCACCTGTCTCTCCTGACTTGCACATTCGGTGGAAATGACCCATCTCCCCACAAATTGAAAAACTGTACTTCTTCCATTTACATTCTGGTCGGATGTGGTTTGCTAAGCCTCAACAATAGCACGTAATTTTATGCTTGAATGCTTAGAAGAGACTTTGTGAGTCGATGAGGCCTGAAATGTGGACACGTTACATTCAGCATCTTTCTTGTGCGAAATCAACTTTTCGGGCCTCGTCAAAAGTGATTAAAGCAGAATTCATTGCCATAGCTTCTCGTTGGGTTTACTATAACCTAAACCGAGGCAAATCTGTCCCGCAATATTTTGTTAAGTGAATCACCATAATCACAGTTTAAAGTGAGTTACTTAGGAGCTGGTGTTTGATATCTGAATTAAGTCACTAGCAATCACTTGCGCAACTCGACCAATTTCTGGTTTATTTCCATTTTTGTTGAACTTGTAGTGCTACAGGTCATGCATATAATTACCTGCTGGTAATCAAATTTTAATTCCATTCCAGCCGTTTTAAAATAAAATGTTTTTGGTCGTGCAGTTGACTCATCAACGTGTTGTGTTTGGTCAGCCATCTTTTCACATGGGGTTTCGATTTGAGGGGTTACCCGTTGCCTGCACTGATATGGCATCGGAGTCTTGCTGAATACTTGTCTTGAACCCAAAATACAGTTAAAGACAAGTATTCTGGTTAACGTTGATGGGATCTAACAAATCGGAAACAATTTTAAGTTGGTCATTACTTGCACGTTTGTAGCACCGTACTCCTTTCACACTACGGTGCCCAGTCCGCTGCATAATCAGCCGTTCGTCCACATTTTTATTGAACAAACGGGTTGCAGTGGTAACCTTTCCTGAGTGATTTGTGTGTGGCTCTATATTTGCAACGTCACATATTTGCTTCATGTAGTTGGGTAGTTGATGCTTACCAACCTTTTGAGCTGAAAATCTTATCTTACCATCTTTACAAGCTAAGGGACGCCTGAAGAATGGTCCTTCCTTGGATACTAAAGTCAAATACTTTTTCAGAATCGAGTAAGCGCATGAATCATTAGTATGCCCTTTATAAGCTAATATTCGATGACGAAGACCACCCTGATTTGTTTTATTGTTTTTTCCTGTAAATTTTACGTAATCTCCATCTGCATCATGACCAAAGGAGTACTGCTCCACCATAAGGTCGGAATGTTCATCTTTTCCTCTCATCGCAAAGATTTTGCAGTTTATAAAAAACACGGCACTGCTGAAACTCAAGCTAGTTGTACAATCTAACACTTATTCCTAAATCAGTGCCTGCCTCTTCATCTTCTGAAAATGGTTGGGCTTGTTTTCGAACAATACCGATGCCTTCAGGTGTCAAAGATTTCATTTTAGCAACAAGTGTCACCCGAAAAGTTTTAAAAGTGTCATTGCTAACGTCGAGCAAGTTGCAGTCGTTACGCCCACATTCTTCCCTCAAGTAGCGGAGTAGTCCACAACATAACGCGTATAAAGAATTGGGAGGATACCATTCATCGTCCTCTCGTTTGATTTCCGCTACAAAATAGCAAAACCAATAATTTAAAATCGTCGGATCAGTCAAGGAAACATTAGTTGGAACTTGTTCACCATTTGGACCCGAACGACCATTACGTTCCTGGGCCCAAGCTGAATACACATTTACTGCCCACGACGTAGAGCGTTTAGTATTAACACACTGCGTAGAGTTTTGTAGCTGAACTAGCTCACTAGCACTCACTTACGTAAATCGGCGAGTTTCTGGCTTACTTCCACTCAAAACTTCGCTCTCAACTCGTTGGCTTTCCTGACTACGCCTCAGGTCGTCCTCGTCTTTAAACAGTTCCAACACTTCCAAATCGGATGATATGCGGTTGCCAGTCATTTTGGAAGCTACGAAGTTCGAAACACAACAATAGACAAACACGTGCCAAAGGTAGCTGACAAGAATGCACGTGAACATTGTTAGGTACTGCCGTTGCTGCTTGGCGCCATCGAAAGAGAACGAAAGTATGGTCATAAGAAACTTATAGCCATACTTTTGCACCATTGGTCCGGCGATAAGTGATTTATCATGCGCCTTTTTTGCTAACAGGTTCCTCGGCTGCGCCTCGGACGTTTCTTTCAGTCCTCGAAACCTGTTAGCGAAAAACACGCACGATAACTCATTTATAGGCGGACCATTGTTGCGAAAGTAAGGCTATAACCATTGCATAATTAGAAAACAAAAACGAGTTCGTTTGATGTTTAAGGTAAGGTTTAACTGATCCGAAGTCAGAAAGGAACACAAATAAACTTTCACGTACTGCAGTGCTCCTGTACTGTTTAGTCCACGTGAAACCTTACTGCCCTATTCACATGTCTATACAGTTCTTACTTTAGAACACGATATGTCTGATTGGTTCATTCTACTTGGCTAAAGGACATCGCTGAAAAATCGTAAAAACCATACTTTTAGTGTGCTTAGTGCAGACCTACAGATTAACTAATTCAGGGTTCGTGCGACTCCTTGAAATCCTGGAAATATCGTTGAAAATAAAAATGAAATACCAGTCCTGAAGTGTTGATTATGAAATCTTAAAAACTGGTGTATGTATCAAAAGGATAAACGGAAAGGAGACGACCGGACTAGAATGATGATGAAAAATTTCGCCCCGAAATTAGGCGAATGTGTAGCCTATATTATACACTATATTATTCTCACAACAATTTTGAAAGTTGGGATATGGCTTTGATTTTATTTACGTGTCTAATGATTGAATACAGCAGTAAGGTTTCAAGTGGACTAAACAGTACAGGAACACTGTGGCATGTGTAACCTTAACTGGTCGACTTCGGATCAGTTAACCCTTACCTTAAACATCAAACGAGCTCGTTTTTGTTTTTGTTTGCTCGCCATACTCTGACATACCTAGCTGGTTGTCTGCACTCGTTGCAAAAGGCACTGAATTTCGCTCGCTTCACTCGCTCATTCAGTGCAAGTCTTTCTTTTGGAAGTTGGTTTGTCCGCAGCTATCTATCAGTGGCTTAGTCCGTATTTGTAATAAAGGATGGCAAGCCAAATGGGCAACGGAAACTTTAGCTTTAACACGGGAGAATGGCGTAAAATCATTATTGAATCGATTCGTAATGAGGATAAGGCTTCCGCTTCACGCGCGGGTAAATTGTTGGTTCACCGGCATTGTTAGCATTTGCTTACGCTTTTCGTCTGGCGTTTGCTAGAAACAATGTTCAAAACAATGTAGAACAATAAAACGGATCGTTCAGGGCTCCGTTAACTCCAGAACGGAACGACCAATTGTAATTTCCATTTCTATAAAGAGCACATCTCCGGAAGGAGATCTTTCAAATGAGCTAAGAATCAACTTTCCACGACAAATGGTTTAGTCTGTAGAGACCATTGTATAAACGTGTCCAAAGTCCACCATCCTCACCACTGTATGAGACAAAAATGAAACTCACAATTCCAGCTGTAGTCCAGCTCTCCAATGTGACAAATCGGAAATTAATAAAAGTTGGTACACATATTGGCCAAGTCCCACAAGGCTTATATACCTAATTTCAGTGGAAAATGTTTAACGACGGCGGAGAAATTAAGCTTCCAAATTTCGGCTTTAACATGGGAGACCGAGGTCAAACCTTACAGTAAAGGCTACCGCCTTTACTAATAACACTTGCAAGTATTTTCAGTCTTTTAGTTTAGCAATTCATTAGTGTCAAAGCAACACTTTTTACGCTCTTTTAATGCGGGAGTGTTTTAACATTTCAGTATTTTAACCTGAGAATACACCATTTTACGTAATGCACCTTTACAGTTAAAAATGACTAAACAAATGGACTACTGTACACTAATTTTGAACACTAATTCACTCGTAACATTTCCACACCACCTTAAGACGTACCAGGGCAAAAAGGTTATACATCCTTTGCAGATGAACTAAAAAATTCGGATAAGTTCTTTAATTACTTCCCAATGAAGTCTTCAATCATTTCTGCGGCAACATTTCATATTTCAGGATAGTTCTTTACTCCCCCAATAAACAATAATTCCTTGTCTTATTTCTTCGAAATTGGACGGCATTTTCGGTAACACTTTTGCGGTAAACGGAGGTCGTGTACGCCGCTCAAGTCACCCAAGGTACTCAGAGACGCTATTGCGTTTTTTTAACGCTGCGGTACTGCTGCGTTCACAGGGGGAATTGCGGTGCAAAACGACCGCACGAGCGGCGGGCGGTAACGCAACGTCGACGCAGGTACGTGTGCAGTACCCAACAGATGGCACGTAAACCAAACCGCAAATGCGATATCGGAGCGTCGACCGGAAATGCGGTACCGCACGTGTGCACCGGCGCTTAATCTTGTTCTTGCGGGTACTTGGCCAGAGCGGACGTGGCTACAACGGATGCTTGACAGACGTAGCATAGGGAGAGCAGAGGCTTCCCTTCCAAAGGCGGAATAGGGGTAAAACCTGTTATACCACGGCTGTGACGTCACGCTAACTCAACACCACGCTAAATTTCCGTAGGTTAAATCCCATTAACCAACACCGGAAGTGTGCGTCATCGGAAAAAGTGTGGGTTATCAATACCCAACACCTTTGCCGATAACCCACACTTTTGCTGATAACCCACACTTTTGACACTTCCGGATCACGCGACCGGGAACGCACACACCAACAACCAAATACAGCATGCAAAAAAAAAACAAAAACGTACCGGAATAAAAACGTACAAAACGATTTACTTAAAATTAATGAAAGCCGATCCCCGCAAACTCTCACATGTCTGGACGATTCCTAAAGGTGCGTCTACACGGGGCGCTTTTGACGCGTGACGGCCGCGCTTTTCTTAACGCGCGCTTCGTTCCGACGTTTTTTCATGACGCCTCGTGTAGTTCCACGGGCGACACAATAATCCGCCACCACAACAACGCGCGTTAATAGCGCGCGCTTCCCTGCGTCTTCATACCGCCCTGTGTGGATGGACGAAACAGCAACAAACTCAACGCGCGCTGACCTCATTTCACCGTCAACGCGAAGCGCCGGTAGATAGAATCCAGTCTATTTTCTGGCGCTTTGACGCCGCAGTCGTGCCACGAGATTGGTCAGCGCTGATCACGTGAACAAAACATGGCGCCTTGACGAAGCCTTCGCTTCGGTAGTCTTGTCGGTGGCAATAGGCAGGGAATTTGAACGATTGATAAAACTAGAGATATGAATGAAGCCGTATTTCGCTATAAATGGATTAATTAAACTTAACCCGACACTCGGTACAATTTGTAGAAGGAAATACGGCCGATTTGGCGCTATTTCAGGTGGCAGAAAGGAGTGCCTTTGAACGAAAGCAACAAAAGTGCGGGCACGGAGTGACTACGGTTGACGGAGGGCTCGCTACGGTAAACGAATTTGATAGCGATACGTTTTTGGCGATGGGATGGGTCTAATACTTGGCTACAAATCTTCCGAAGAAATGGTCATTTTTAAACAAATTACATTGGATTAAATTACGAAACATGGGGTATGGGTAAAGTTTTGTGTCTTCCCAATGAATTAAAACTTAAAAAGTAAACTTAGGTCATATGTTTTTTTTTTTATTTGTTCGTTCTATTTTTCGTACCGTAGTCTCTATACAACAAATAATGTGGGGTGAGGGGGGGGGGGAAGCCGCAGGGAGGCAGTGGCGTAAGGACAAATATTTCCAGAAAATTTGCACCCCTCAGCTCTGGGTTTGGTTGGGGGGATAAAGGGCCGAAGTCGGAACTATAACAGTACAGTAAATAAATGGGAAAAAAAATTAGAGTGTGTAAGAACAACACGGTATTTTCTTTATCCAATCGAAAATTTATCTTCCCCCGCCCCCCCCCCCCTATTTCTCACTGGTATTGAAAGGGCAGAGTTTTTTTTTTTTCAGCTATACAGTTAAGAATTTTTAAAAGGGACAATTTTTTAAAAGTAGTAACCCATCTGTAAAGTGAGGTTACTTATCGGTGTTCTCCGGGAAATAAAAATTGAAAAAGCAGCCAATAGTAAAAAGGTGAGGGAAGTAAAAGCACAATGAAAAAAGTAATGAAATACAAAAAAGCCACAGGAAAAGAAACGTTATGAAAGTTGTTAAATGGTGAAACTTCGTGCAAAGGCATCTAACCCAACCCCCTAAACTAAGGGAAATAAATAAAAACGCCTTAAGTAAAATAAATTGAAACCCCAAGATAATTTTTTTGCCAGCAAAAACAAAACAACGTTAATAAAACCATTTCCTGGAGAAACTTCGTACCGTGAAATTCGAGGCAAGGCAACTGACGTAACCTATCCTAACTTATAATAACATCAAATCACGAAAAAAAAGCAGCCAAAAACGACAAAACAGTTTATTTGTCGCTAGGCCTTTTTTCGGCAGTTTGTCTCATCAGCTTTTTTCCGCACAAGCTGATTAGTATCCACCCCCCCCCCTTACACTTTAGCAGGGTTAACTATTTTATCTAATATTTCTTCAATGGTTAAATTTATCTGTCTTAAATGGTTAAATTAGGCCAGCAAATACTTTTTTAACACTTTTTTTGCTTTTAACTTCATCGTAGTGTTTAAGTTTTGCTAGTCATTTTCCACTAACCTAGGATTCAACTAGCAAGGGATGTTTTGAGGAATTCTTCCTTTTTAACAGATTTTTTTATGACTAAAACCAAACTTGTAACATCGTTTAATTTTTTTTTCTGTGTTCTGTATAACTGCATGTATCATATTTAAAGTTTAAACAAGAGACAGTTAAACTGAGGTTACAAAAATTCACAAATTTTAATTTGTTCTGATCTAACCCAGTAATGCTTGCTGTATTTAATCAGTTTTTAATTTTTAATTTTAGATTTATGGTAGTGGACAAATAAACTTTCGTCCACATTCACTAAATTTCCTTCATAAATTCTTCAAGTCAAAAAAAAAGGATAAAAGAAAATCTTCTCTAGTTCATACCACGTATTTTATATTTCACATTTTCTTTTTTTTTTTAGCGGTATTTGTTCATTCTTCGTCGTAATTGTTTTGGCTATCTTTTTCCGTTTACTAAACGCACTGCAGCACGATCTATTCGACAATCACCACGCGCTTTTAGCGCCGGCAATCAACCGGCTGCAAATTATGACGTAGCTCCTACGTTTGAGTCACGTGCCCCCAATATTTCTATTTCAGGCTGCAAAGACGCTGCGCTTCAAAACGCGAAATGCCAGTGCAAATACACGAGGCGTCACAGAGCGCGCGGACAGAAATATGCCGCGTCACGCGTCAAAAGCGCCCCGTGTAGACGCACCTTAAGCTTGTTCACTTGCGTTACCTCCCCACCCCCCTACTCCCTCCCTCCACAAACTAAAATGGAATGACCTTCATTCATACCAATACCCTACCACCGTAATTTTTTTTAACAATTCTCAAACTATAAATGTACAAAATGAATTACATACCTTCCCAGAATGTCCCCTCCCTGCTGTCTCACGTATCAAATTATTCGCTCCAAACACGATAAACGCTTTGATTCACACGAGGAGGTTCAGCGTAAACCAAGCTTGTATTGCTAACCGACGCTTGTGTCTAACTCCTCCCCCCCCCTCCCTCCACAAAGTTTGAGCGCAATAGACTAGTGTTCTATCGCACACTTCCCCCTCCACAAACTAAAATGGTATGACCTTCATTCAAATCGAGGATACTGATGATCAACGTTTTCTTGAAGCAATTTTCACAAAACACTAACACGTTTTAATACGAGTTGGCTTGACGTCCCAACCGTGGTATAAAACAGTTATGTGTTAGAAGCGAGAGGTCATAGATTTTTAACCCACGGATGTGATTATTGTCCCTGCTCTCGTATGCAAATATCTCGGGCTACGCCACTCGACCTTTGCATACTCGAGCAGGGCCAATAATCCCATCCGTCGGTTAAAAATCCATAACCTCTCGCTTCTAACCAATAACTATTACTTACCTCTGACAATGCGCAGTCGGAAGTGTAGGGGGCTTCACGCGGGAGTGATAAACATCTTAAATCCTCGCCAATTAGAATCACCGGAAACTCCCGGCCAGTGTTTACAAAGAATTGCAGTTTGGCAGTACGTAGTCAGAACTGTGGAGGGCCGCTGCGCACATTTCCTTGTTTAGAATATATCATTTTAGTTTCGTAGCACTGCGACGAAATGCAGTACCGTAGTGATGTGACTGGAGGTCCGGGGCAACATGTTAAACTGGGGCTCCCTCTCCTTCCAAATCATTATCACAGAAGAAAATCGCCAAAATGATTAATCACCAAATCACTGACCATATTCAACGTATCCTACGGTTGTGTTGCATTGTCTTCAGTATACAGTATCCCATAGTGGCCTTCCCAGTAAAGGTATTCTTGCTTCACTATGGTTGCATTTATTATTATTGTGTGATTTCAATACTAATCAATCAGCGCTAATAGACGTTTTCCAAACTGGTCAACCTCGTAACGTTCGACCTGACTTTTCCTTCAGTGAGGATCCCTCTCCCCCCTTCCTATGGCCCTGACGAAGTACAGGATCGCTTTAAAGGTACATGCATCCATGTTGGCTTTCCTGTATCACTCAGTTTTGTGACATTAGTTCAAACGTATGTAAATGTTGCCAATACATTCATTTTCTTGTTTTTTTTTTTTTTGTGCGAGATGATTTTGCGACATTAACTCTAACCTGTGTAGGTTGCAATTGCTAGTCTCAACGGGCCGCACGACATACCGGAAGGATCTATGTCCCTTTAAATTAAAATAATAATAATAATAACGTGTTAAAAATAAATACGATAGATAAATAAATAAAACTGCGTAGGATTTTTGTCTTTGAATTTTCTTTCATGTGGATTTGCTTTCTCGAGATATTTTCCGTGGACTTTTTTTTTCCTTTGGATTTTTTCTCCGTTTACCGACAGAGCCTAATCTAGTTTTGTTAAGTTAAATATGCAAGCTTATTATGATGCAAGTTTCTGCTTCTCCTTAAAGTTTTCAAAGGAGGAAAGTTCCGTCCACGCGCTCCCAATCCTGTGGGGGCGGGTTCCTAGTAAACGGAAGCTTAAAGTTGTTAAAGTCCGACGCTTCTTTAACAGAAGAAAATTTACAGATAGTTTTCGCCAGCGAGTCTAGACGATGGCTTAACTAGTAATGGGAAAAAACACTTTTAACTACAGCAAGAGATAAAAACAAACAACAAAAAATTTTAACTAGCATTGTAAAGCAGTTCTAGGAATAACGTCTCGATGACAGAAGAGCCAATAAATAAAACGATGATCTAAAACGGGTATGGTTAATTTCATCACTTCGTAAATTGGCAGGAGATTTCGTTGGAAGCGCTCTTAACTACTTGAAGATGAAACGGCAATCAGAATTGAAACCGAAACTTTCTCAGAGCATACGATGTTTAATAAAGAAAAACGTGATCGTTTGATGTTTAAGGTAAGGCTTAAATGAAAAGAAGTCAAACTAAGAAAGGAACACGCAAGCTTTATGCGTTTGACTTTGGTGCCACAATCTCACTGCAGTGTTTAGTCCACGTAAAACCTTACTTTGTATTCCTTCTTCATTGTGTATGGCCGCAAGCATACTCTGTCAAATGGAGCCCTTGTCACTGGTGTGACCGTAATAACGTGTTCAGTGATTCATCTTTATGCCAGTGGAGGAATGGACATATCGATAAAGAAGATATGTCAGTGATCTGGGGTCGAACCCCGTTGCCATTGTTTTCAAGCTACAACAATAACAAGCGGCTTGAGCGACTACCTAGTCGCATCCGGTCTTCTGTACAGTTCTGCCACTACCAATACTGACGCACACTTCTCTATCACCATTGCAACAGCTATCTTTATTATATAATCTAAAAGCAGTAACCATCAGAACTGCCGGTTAAGAATGTATTAGCTTTTAGGCTCATTTTAGATTTTAGGCGTATTTGACAACTTTTAGACCTAATAATTCTTACCTGGAGCTTTAATTTCGTAAGCAGCAGCTAACGGAGATTTGATTTGTATAGTGCGCTTATTCATTTGCACACAAAGTCGTTTCAATAGTCTTCTCAGCTGGTACGTCTGTACAGAAGACTAAACATAAAAATTCAGTTCTGCGTCATGATGAACAATTGAAGAGGAATGCCGTTTCCGTACAAAGAATAGGTTCGTTTAGTCGGAGCCACACGAAACCAAACTAAGTACAAGATAAAGACAATATTTTCATAAATGGAAACTTCCATTTACGGAAAAATAACTCGATGCGAATTGACGCTCCGGTTCATAACAATAACAATGCAGGGAGGGGAGGTGTTGGTGGTTGGGGGTGGGGGATCTATTTTGAAATATTCAAACGTTCTCTAACGATTCGCAAAATCGAGTGCTTTGATGCTGTCCGAGGAAAAGGACATCGTCCAGACTTCCGGTCAACATCAGTGGTCGTTGTAGAAAAAACACAACACTCAAGTTGAAGTTAGAAGTCCTAAATACTGTAAATTGAGGACACTAAATGTTGTAAAAGAATTCCTTTCTATGGAAGAATGCACCAATATTTACATCATTAAAAACGTATGACGTGTGTGCGAGCGTGCGTGTTTGTACTTCTTCTCCTCCTCTTGAATCAAAGCACTTACAAAGATAGGAGTAGCGCCAACTGAAAGAGAATTAAATTGCTTTTCGGTTAGGCCTATTTTCATTGCTGTGACTTGATATTATGACCCTAAAATACGCGAAAAAATCTGCAACGATAACGTCAAAGTTTTTTTTTTACCCACATGATGTTTGTTTATGCAAGATTCCCCAAGCAAAGCGAGCGATGTGGCTAGTCTATTTAAAAAAAAAAATATCGAACGTAAGTGCTCCCATAACCCCATGACCTACACCAAGGGAAGCTGGCCTTTGTTTGTAAATTATTTCTAAAGTATCTGTTTGGAAATTGTTTTTAAACGCCGTACCGGTTTTTTAATTGTTAAATTAAATTTACAATACTTTTGAACAGGGTTTGAAACCGAAGTTTCCGGAATGACAGCTCATTTTTAGTTCACGAACCGCCACTAAATGGATCGTTCATGCACCACAGTGGGAATCGGATCAATTTTTCCTTCTCCCTGGCAAGCGAGTACCTTGCAAACTGACCAAAATGCACGAAATAATAAATGAAAAATGCTCTGCTGATAACTGTTCCAAAATACAAATTGAGCCACCTTGGCTAAATTAATCGAAAAGCAGAAAGATGCGGAGCATGCACAGTAACATGTCGCAAGCAAAGATAGAACGACTGGAGAATATTGTTCCTTCTTTTGTCCTCCCCCACCCCCTCCACCCCGCCAAGACCTAGGATGTTAGATTATTGTGTGCGCGGCGTATCTTGAGTCCTACAAGTATTTTGTGAGCGGCTACGTCTTCCTGGATGGGGTGGCTTTAATCGATGACCGCCATTGTTTTTGTAACCATCTTGGATATCAACAAGGCACTCTGCTACTGAAAACGTACAATCGATTATCTGTGTTCGTTCTGCGGAGAACTCAAGATAGGCCGCGGATACTATAGATGATGTTTGGCTCAGTGGCGTATCCAGGGGAGGGGGCGGGGGGGGGGGGGGCAAGCTACCTAGAGGAACTCCCCCTCCCGAAGATACACAGAAATGCTTAAAAGAAGCTTTAAAAACAACATTCACATTTGTGAACTGTCATACTAATTTACGCAGAAGTGACGCACTAATAATAAAAAAAAAAGGTATCCCGTTCATAAAGAAATAAAAAAAAGAAATAAAGAAGAACATAAAGAAATAAATGCACATCCTATTCCTGAGGAAAGGACAAATTCACAATACACTATAAGAGTTAGCTATTATCTCGTCTAATTAATTATGCATAGTGTTCTGACGTAGATGCTGCCTAAACACACGTACATTTAAATGAATTAATGACGTAATGAGAAGACGTGAAGCTGTCCGCCTGGAATTTTTCCAATAGTCTATCACCTCTCACCAACATCTTGTGATTTCCGTTTATGTGTTCGTTACGACATAGCTTCTAGCTGAACTATTACTTTTTTTGTTTCCGTTGACATTTGCGGCACCGAAACGTCGCATATTCTTTTTTTTTTTTTATTAGTGAAGCACTTTTTGAAACTTTACATTAAATTGTAAAAAAAAACCGACAGTCTAGTGATGTTGAGGAACATTCTATACGTGCTAATGTGTTACTTGTTATGACGCTGTTTACTCGACTTGACGCGTGCACGTCACAGACGACTCCTCCGTACATCTCTCCGCTGCCCTTGCTTGTTATCGATGGATGGATGTTGCAGGTTAAATTTGGGTCGCCCAACTCGTATATCACTGATTTAAGGCGTATTTTTCCATGACGCCGGCTTGTTTCTTTCTTCTTTACTGTTTTGACGGCTGCTGCCCCGAAACTGGATGCAAGCTGCGTCTGTCGGTGGAAGAAAGAAAGGGGAAAAAAAAACGACGCGGTCTAGACTTTCGAAGATGAAGTGCTTCTCGCAGGGAGAAAGAGCTAGGGGGGTGAGACGGAGACAGACGCGCAAATGGTGTTACTGTACGCACGCCGCAAGTGTCAGCGGGAAAAATCGCTCAGGTTAAACTAGACCGAAAACAAACAAAGTATGGAGAGTCAAGTCTCCAATATGCATAGCCACATTCATAGTAAGGTTTCTATTAAAGGGATATACCTCCCAGCGCCATTTTTCTCGATCCTCCACATCAAGTACGGCCCCAAAGGTCTATTTCCTTACCGTTAGTCTTTCCTTTGGTAAAAATCCTTTTTTAAATGTGGCGTCTAAGAGATTTTCTGCTGAATATAATGGAAATTTATGTACTAACGACCCGTCACTAAATCATGCATTGCGCGCGTACAATACTCATGACGTTTCATCTCTGTGTGCACATCTACTAATTTTCTAATAATTACCATGAGATCTAAAATCTAACAGACTAATGTGGTAAAAATTAAAATTAATTATTCCAATACATCGCCGAAGCAAAATTATAAGACACTAGCCTAGAAAAATTATAAATTGTGATTTTAAAATACGAGAATCATTCCGGTTTGTGACGGCACAATCAATGGGTTCACGCTGGCTGGACTATCAAGCGCAAGGCCAATTGAGACAGTAGCTACATTTTCGTTGCGAGGAACGAAGCTACCGTCTCAGTTAATCTTAGCTGTGGTAAATACGCGGATATGATCGTCGCGTGGGTGTTGTGAGGCAGGCGGAAGGTTATAAGGCAGGCGGTATGTTGCTTTAAGTGAATTTGGTTGTGTTCAATTACACGTCGATCAACTCGGGGAAATAACGGTTACACGTCGATCACAAGGTAACGAAAATAGGCATACAGCCTACCAAAGTAGGTTGACCTAATAATTCCGATTCACTCCATGTCGATCTACTCAGTGTGAACGGTCAGGATGTCGATCTGTACAGGTGCTCACACCTCCGAGAGGCCAAGGGCAACTTTACGCAAAATGGGTTTAGTGGACATATTTTCTGGGAGCTTTTTACAGGGCAGCGTCAAATGACGTCATAATTGCCTACGAGATAGTATTTGGAGGGCATAACTACAAGGGGCACTACATTAAAATGTAAGGGAAAACAACGGCACTTCTAGTCAAGACAGTGCTTTGAGAGCGGTTTTCTTAGGCTTAAAAAAACGTTGTTTTCTCCAACAACAAAAATCGCGCGTTATAGGTTTAACAAATCCAGTCTAATAGCCTTAGCTTCAGTAAAACGACCTTCTCTTTCCCCTCCAGTGCCCCTTGCAGTTAACCCAGTTACTGGCTCCACCATAGAGTTATATACAATAATACTACGTTATGGCACTGCTCTATTTTTATTATATTTTGGCTCTCTTTTTTTTTTCACCCTTTTCTATCCCTTCTTAGCCTGTTTGGACCTTTTTTTCCCCTCTTGGGCGTGTTTAGGCCATTTTTAGCCCTTTTGTAGGCCTTTAGGCCCTTTCTCAGTCATGCCCGTCTTCTCCCCATAGCGCTCAAATATACCAAAGCACATTGGTTCAACTACACGGCCAAGGTTTACACCAACTTTTCTACAAAAGTGTACACCGTGTACCACTAAACCATTACTCTTACCCTCAAATACCGCCAACAAACTGAAAAATTCAACCTCATCACCGAGAAGCCAAGCACCCTCAAGCAAAAGTAAACCAACACACCAACTGAGAACAAGTCCGAACACGTAGTTTATGAAATACCATGCGCTGGATGCACATACGCATATGTTGGAACGACCATCAACTTAAAACAGAGATTCCGCAATCAGAAATCCTACCTTAACTGTCCTAAACACTCCAGCTCCCTAGTAATCCACCAACAACAAGCCGGCCACAAACCGCTGCTCGCAAAAACCAAAGTACTCCACTACAAGAAATTCCAACGAACTATAGGGGCGTATATAATTTTTTGCCGCAATGATTCTGTCACAAACCACAGAATCCAACTTCACAGGCCATGACCCATGGCCCAAACTTTGTCAACCCCATGTCACCATTTAACCTTATCCGTTGTACCTCTTCCCCCCAACCGCGCCTCCGCTTCTTACCTTTCCGACTCCTTTTCCTTCCCAACCCTCCCTCCCTTCTGATTCTTTCTCCCCCCCCCCCCCC
>JAHWFP010105357.1:48275-59236 GCA_023313725.1 Lithobius niger | reverse complement strand
GCCTTTAATGGCCCGTAACTTATTACCGTCCTGTCCATCCCACGAGGCTTGCCAAAAAGCATGTAACCTCAGACGCAGAGTTGGAAAAGCGTCCGAGGGAACAAGCCTGAGATCCCTACCGAGAGGGCCAGAAAGGGCCCCTTTTGCTGCAGAATCCGCTTGCTCATTTCCACCTATCCCAACATGGCCCGGGATTCAGCAGAAAAGCACGGTTTTCCGCTGGCCAGGCAAGCGGGAAAGCAAAGCTTGGACACGTTGTGTCAAGGGGTTCCGAGGATTGTAATTTGCCAAGGACTCCAGGGCACTCATGGAATCACTAAAGATAATGAAATGCGTGCCCTGAAGGCCAAGGATCCATTCCACCGCCAAACCGAGAGCCAAAAGCTCTGCAGAAAACACAGAATAGCCTGATGGAAGGCGATGGGCTACCGTCACTCCCTTACAAACACAAGCACAAGCCACGCCAGCGTCTGACTTCGACCCATCAGTAAACAGCCAGGGTTGAGTTTTTGATCGATAAATTGCCAATGCTTCTTCAGGAAACTGATCAAGGAGTATCATTCATCATTTGCGTTGGTTCCAATAATGTAACTTTTGATGCGCCAACAACGATTACAGACAAACTCGCAAAAATAATTAAAGACCGCAGACCAAAATCGAAGATTACTTTTATTGGATTTTTCCCACGCTTTGGACCACAGTATCGTGCAGCAGACAAGGACGTGGCTCAAACAAATAGGACACTGCGTCAGCATTGTATTGCTTCTGGTTTTAATTTTGTCTCAATTGCTGATCACACACTTCTTTCAAGAGATAGACTGCATCTGACAAAAAAAGGTAAACACATACTTCAAAAAGAACTAAACCAAGTTCACTTTGGTCTGGAAAACTAGACTCATTAACGGGGAATCAAAACTCGCTGTCCCATCTTGAATGTGTTACCAAGACTCATTCTGGCATCCGATGTATTCTGATTAATGCACGTAGCCTTGTGCAGAATTTGGGGAACTTCAGAGCTATTCTTGCTGCTGATTGTTATGATTTGCTTTTTGTGGTTGAAACCTGGTTGCATGAGGGAGTCACAGATTCAATGATTACTGGAAATTTCCCATATGGCATTCTTCGCTGTGACCGTGGATCAAGGGGAGGTGGCATTCTGATTGGGTACCGTTTAGGATTAAGCATAGTTAATGTTCGCACGTCTGCTGAGTCTGAGGCAATGTGTGTGTTGATGCCATCAGTAAAGTTAAATTGTATTGCCTGTTATATAGCTAATAGCAGAAATGAACAATGTGTAACCAACACTTGTAATTTTTTTAACATTAACCCTTCATGCTCTAACATCGTTTTAGGCGATTTTAACCTTTCCTCAGTTAACTGGGATTTACTTAGTGCATCCGAAAGACCACATCGCCTTTTCTTGGATACAGTAATTGAACAAGGCTTACATCAACTAGTCACCGAACCCACGAGGGGCAACAATATTTTGGACATTGTCCTTACGGACAATGACAGATTGGTGGTGGACATTAGGGTCATTGATCACCTGGGTACAAGTGACCATAGTATGGTTTCATTTATTATGCATGGCGCCCAACCAAACTTGACAGGAGGGACCTTTCGCACAGGTAAGATTGACTTCGACAGCCTACGACATTCCCTTGCTTGATTGGCACAAACTGTTAGTAGTAACCAATTTGACAGCGAACAAGGCATGGGATGTGTTCCTTGAAATTATTCAAGACGAAGTCAGTCAATGTCGATCCACCTCACGTAACATTAAACATCAAAAGGTGAAACTACCTCGATACCTTTTAAACCTTGGCCATCGTAAACTAAGACTATAGCGAACCTATAAGTTGGCACCTACCAATGACAATCTACAGTACTACAATAACGTTCGAAAGTTGTATGCTTCGGCTTCTAATAAGTGGCATAATGACCATATTTCATCGGCAATAAAAGAGGGAACCCTTTCGGCACTATTTAGGTTGTATCGCGAAACAACTTCTACTGCCAGAGACTTTCCACCTCTTAAAGTTGGAAATGACTTTCTGAATGAAAATCCTAGGAAAGCAGAAGTCCTGAATCACCTTTTTGTTTCTAACGGACAGGCTGATGACCGCAATGTTGCTCCATCACTCAATCTGTCCAGTGATACCAGTGGGGAATTTAACCACAAGTTAAGATTTACTGAACATACTGTGAAACAAGTTATTATAACAAGATGAAGCCAAGTCACGCAGTCGGTCCAGATGGTTTTTCGGCCCACTTTTACAAGCAGATCGTAAATGAAATTAGCTACCCACTTTCGGTCATCTTCAGCTCTTCAATGGAAGAAGGTTCTCTGCCTTCTATCTGGAAAACTGCTATTATCATACCAATTTACAAGAAAGCGAAGCGTCTGACCCTAAGAATTATCGCCCAATTGCTTTGACGTCTGTCCCTTGCAAGATAATGGAGACATTGATACGCAACTTTATGCAAGCGTATATAGATTCTGTAGATTTAATTAACGCCGACCAGTTTGGATTCTTGCCTGGTCGTTCCACTACTATGCAATTGCTACTTAGTCTTGACAGGTGGACCTCGGTCATAGATATTGGGGTGCCATCTGATATGATTTATTTCGATTTCTCCAAAGCTGTTGAATCTGTGGTTCATTCTGAGTTACTTTTCAAACTTGAGCAATCTGGTTTCGGCGGCCGTCTCATTAATTGGATTTCGTCCTTCATTGCGGACAGAACACAGCAGGTACGAGTTGGCAACTCGGTTTCCTCCCTACTACCGGTCATTAGTGGTGTTCCTCACGGCTCTGTCCTGGGCCCACTCCTTTTTGTAATATTCTTAAATGTTTTAACTAGTTGCAATGCATCGACTGCCCTCTCGAAGTTTGCTGATGATTGTGCTGAGTCACAATCGCTCTCACTGATAATTGGTGAGTCAAGCTTCAAAATTGGATCGGTAGTAAGATGGTCTATAGAATGGCAGCTGCCGATCTCAATTCCCAAATGCCAAACTATGCATTTGGGAAGAATGAATCAAAACAGAACCTAGCCATTAAACATGCACGTTCTACCAAATATTGATGTAGTTAAAGATTTGGGCGTCTGGTTCTGTAGTGACCTTAAGTTTGGTCTTCACTGTACCAAGATAACTGCGGCTGCGTATAAACGCCTAGCAATTGTAAAACGCTGCTTTTCAGCCGGGGACCTGAAGATTAAAGTATGGGCATTTAAGGTCTTTGTGCGTTCGATATTGGAGTATGCTAGCCCAGTTTGGTCGCCTTTCCTTTTGCAAGATATTGACCGGACTGAGTCAGTTCAACGTAGGTTTACGAAGTCACTCCCTGGATTGCGAAACGTCCCTTATAATGAACGCCTTCGAATAACAGGCCTTGAGTTACTTGAGCCTCAAGACCGATCTTATCCTTACGTACAAAATTTTGCACGGGCATCATCCATTAACACTTACTTTTTTCGACCCATCCAATACAAATATTACTCGAGGCCACTCATTGAAGCTAAATCGACAATCTGCACGATCAAATACCCGAAGCAACTTTTTCTCTTTGAGGGTAATTGAGCCATGGAACTCATTACTGCGTCAACATCTGGTTCAGGTTTTCTTTGACTTGGAGAAGGCTTATGATACGACCTGGCGTTATGGGATTCTCCGTAATCTCTATAACTGTGGCTTGAGGGGACGGATGCCACTGTTGCTTTCCGCTTACCTCTCAGGCCGTTCTTTTCGTGTTCGTGTCGGGGCGGCTCTTTCCCGCCCGTTTGTCTTGGAGAATGGTGTGCCTCAAGGAGGTGTTCTTAGTGTCATCTTGTTTGCTATTGGGATCAACCCCATTGCTCAGCAAGCTGCTGTTCCCCAGTCATTGTTTGTCGATGACTTCGGCCTGCGCTTTCGAGCAGCTCGCATGCAGACCTGCGAGCGGCAGCTACAGCTGGCGATTAACAAAGTCCAGACCTGGGCGGTCAGTAATGGTTTCCGGTTTTCTCCGGACAAGACTGTGTGCATTCACTTTTGCCGCCAACGAACGCTGCACCCAGATCCTTGCCTGTACTTGGGCCAGGCGCAGATTCCTGTTGTCCCACAGGCACGTTTCCTGGGTCTGGTGTTCGATTCCAGGTTATCTTGGCTTCCACACTTGTGCCAACTTAAAGACAAGTCTTTGCGGGCACTTAACATCTTGCGGGTTCTGTCGGGCACTTCATGGGGTGCCGATCGCGCTGTCATGTTGCGCCTCTACAGAGCCCTTGTCCGCAGCAAACTTGTTTATGCGTGCATGGTGTATGGTTCGGCTAGTGACTCGACTCTCCAGATGTTGGACACTGTGCATCACAGTGGCCTGCGTGTGGCGACTGGGGCATTTCGAACTTCTCCAGTGGTCAGCCTCTATGCTGAGGCCTCGGAGCCACCTTTGGCCATTCGTCGGCGAAAGCTGGCCATTCAGTATGCTGTGCGTTTACGTGCTGTGGAATCCAGTCCTGCTTGGTCCATGGTGTTTGGGCCAGACTTGCGAGTCGGTAGACGCAGGGTGGGTAAGGGTGATTTCCGCGATAGGCTCCAGCAGTCCTGTCAGGAGATAGCCTTTGAAATGCCCAGCGTCTTGAGGCTTGGGGGGATGCCAGTAGCCCCTTGGCTTGTCCCAAGTGGCATTTTCATTTTCGCTCTGGCGTCCCTCCCGAAGGGTTCCACTCTACCTGCACGGTACTTACAGGAGTTCCGGCGGCTGTGTTCTCAGTACGCCGGTTATCAGCGGCTGTTTACTGATGGGTCGAAGTCAGACGCTGGCGTGGCTTGTGCTTGTGTTTGTAAGGGAGTGACGGTTGCCCATCGCCTTCCATCAGGCTATTCTGTGTTTTCTGCAGAGCTTTTGGCTCTCGGTTTGGCGGTGGAATGGATCCTTGGCCTTCAGGGCACGCATTTCATTATCTTTAGCGATTCCATGAGTGCCCTGGAGTCCTTGGCGAATTACAATCCTCGGAACCCCTTGACACAACGTGTCCAAGCTTTGCTTTCCCGCTTGCCTGGCCAGCGGAAAACCGTGCTTTTCTGCTGGATCCCGGGCCATGTTGGGATAGGTGGAAATGAGCAAGCGGATTCTGCCGCAAGAGGGGCCCTTTCTGGCCCTATCGGTAGGGATCTCAGGCTTGTTCCCTCGGACGCTTTTCCAACTCTGCGTCTGAGGTTACATGCTTTTTGGCAGGCCTCGTGGGATGGACAGGACGGCAATAAATTACGAGCTATTAAAGGCACTGTTGAGGAATGGCACTCGGCGTGTCGCCGTAGTCGCCGTGAGGAGGTGGTGTTGGCCCGTTTGCGCATTGGTCACACTCGACTTACTCACTGTTTCCTTTTGCGGGGGGTTGACCCTCCTGAATGTTATTGGTGTCGGCGGCCACTTACGGTCCGGCACTTCCTTGTTGATTGTTGCCATCTTGATGGTTTTCGTCGTCGTTTCCATCTTCCGCATGACATTGTGCGTCAATTGGGCGATAAGTCTGTCCTCCTGTCCGGTGTTTTTCAATTTTTGCAGGAGGTACAGATGTATGACAAGATTTAGATTAGGGGTTTGAATAATATCTCTGTAATGTGTGGTGCAGTGGCAACCCGGACCACTGCACTGTGACTGAGGTTGGCGCTAATGACCAAGCTGTCGACGCGCCATTAAGCCTCAATCCCCCCCCCCTCATTACCAGAATCAGCGGTATCATCAAGTACGGTTCAGGGCTTCCGCAGAATTTTAAATACACAGAATCTTGTGAGATTTTTACATCGTAGCCCAGAGTGGTTCTAAAAATGCATTTCGGGTCCCTAAATTTACTCCCCTTTCCACTGGGCAACGTATCTTTGTTCTGTTCTTTTTACTCTTTTATTTTTTTGTTTCCTCAAGGTGTTTTTAAGATTTTGATAAGCTTTTAAATTAAGGATATGATACCTCAATCAAATTGTTTTAAATCATTTTTGTATTGAATAACTTTTAGTCTTTATTTGTCGCATTAATGTAAGCGATTTTTGTTAGGCTTGCTGTTAGTGACCATTCATTCCTTGCTTGTCCTGTCGTTCAAGCAACAAAGCTTATTATTATTAAACTCCATGTAAGTTTTCCCACATTATTTTTATTCAGATTTCCCAGGATGTCAGTGATAATAATATAGGTTTGTTGCAGACGCCACCGCAATGGCAAGGACCTGGTGGTTTCTAAACTGCCATCCGAATTTAAAATTAATAGAATAATATAAATTACAAAAGTTAAACAATTTAAAAGTTTAAAACGAAAATGATGGCTCGGCTGCAGAGGAAGGGTTGATGGTAATGGGTCGGGGTCACGAATGCCTTACCACCAAGGTTAGACCTACCAGGAACACGGTCACCGATGGCATCGCCAAACGTTAAGGACAAGTGAGGGGGAAAAGCCGGGTATCATTGTCAATGTTTCTTAAAAAATAATAAAATAATAAAAATGTTGTATGGTTAATTACGTTGATCTTTTAATAAGGTCACTGTAGTGGGTCAAATGCCTAGTATTGAGGTTGAGGACGTTTGACCTTGCATGCTATTGTTATGCATGGTAGTGTATTGTTGACGGGGGTTTTGCCTTCTTGAAATGTTATGGCGTAACGGGAAAGAAGCAGTTAATCACAAAACTGTAGATTCCTCCAAGGAATATTTTATGGCATTGCTGCATTAAAGCTGAGTGAAGTTTGCATTACATCATCCTCTGCCTTCAATCATTCCTCTCAACGCTGCAATTGGTAGCAGGGCGTGGTTCGGTTGCTAGGTGATGGATTCGGGGTTTTCCCTGCGACGATTGATTTTCATGCTGGCCATTAGGACGGCTAGCTTGTTTTTTAGTAGCTAGGTACTCCTGTTTTATGCGACACTGGGATTCTGTATGATTAATTCGTCGGCACCACGCGCACTGTTTCCGTAAAGGGGGCTTATTCACGGGGGCGTCAGATGCACTGCGCTGGGACTGTCACGTTGTACATGCTGGGACCGTTGGACTTGTGATTGGGGTCCACGATCATCGTTATGAAGAAAGTCCGTCGGTTTAGAGCGGCGATCTCGGGGTTGTAGCAAAAATAATACATCAAGTTTAAAGCTTGGCTAAAACCAATTGTCAATCTTAATAAAGATAATAAAAGTAATAATATATAATATTAAATAAATAAATAAAATGGAAATTACTACCATTTGTGGATGGTTGCCGGAAGCGGTGCGAGGCGCTAACACCGGGACTTCAAATTGAAACTCTTTTACAATTACAGCATCCTCTTCAAGAAGCGATTAAAGGACTGCTTATTTATCATTCTACGAAATTTAATCACATTTTGAGCATTCACCGTTTCCGCGCTAAGAGCATTCCATACATTCACGACCAGAAGTGAAAAGAAATTTTTTCGACAGTCAAGATTCGAACTCTGGACTTCTTACTTCAAAGGATGACCTCTAGTGGAATGGTGTCTGTTGGCAAAATCAAAAAGAGGAAGGTCAACAGCAATCAGACCCTTTAGAATCTTAAAAGTGAGAATTAGATCAAATTTTATTCTTCGGAGTTCCAGCAGTTTCAGACCAGTCCTCGATAAACGTTCGATATGGTCTACCTCACGCAACCCCGCCAAACTCTTTGTAAATTTTCGCTGGACCGACTATATCAAATCGATATCTTTAGCCAGGTAAGGGGACCACACCGGTGTTGCGTACTCCAATAGCGGTCTTACAAAAACTTTAAATGCCCATACTCGCGTGTTTATGCTTCCAGACGTGAAGCATCTATTAACCACAGAAAGCTATCTAAAGGCCAAAGAACTAATTTTCAGGCAGTGTAGAGAGGATTTTAGGTCTGGGGAGAACCAAATGCCCAGCTCTTTCACTTCGTTCACCGATGGCAATATGTTGTTATTTAAGGTGTAATTTGCACGATTCTTATTCCAACCAACGTGGAAAGCGTGGCATTTTGATTCCGAAAGTGGGAGCTGCCAGATATCAGACCAATATGCCACGTTTTGGATCTCCTCACTAAGGTCAGAGGAGCACCCTGGAAGAGTATTTTCTGTGTCTACTTTTAAGGTCATCAGCATATTTTACGCCTAAAGTGCTCTTATTGATAAAGTTCAGGTCATTTAAATAGATAACGAAGAGGAGGGGGCCCAACACCGACCCCTGTTGAACCCCACGAATAATTTCCTTTCTTTCTGAGAGCGTATGTTCGATAATAACTCGCTGTGACCGATCTCGTAAAAATGCTGAAATCATACACGTGCACCGATTCCACAGCCCAAAACCTTTAAAAGAAATTTACGGTGAATGACCGACTCAAAGGCTTCTGCCGATTCTTTCTTGACCATATGCATGCAAAAAAAGTGCTAGATAAAAACAAATTACGAACGTTATGGTGTCCTAATCAGAAAAAAAAAAGACAGACATACAAATAAAATCCAAATTCGCTCGTTCGGCCAGCCAGGCTTATTATTCACTATGCCTGATAATTCAGTTTGACTCACTTGTAATATCAAGCGTTAATTACAGGCACAGTCCTTCCTATCTTCCTAGCATACGCAGCGGTATTCCTCCGGAAAAAAGGTAGAGCTGAGAATAATACAGTGTGACCGTTTGCACGTTCACAGTCTTACGAAAGTTATAATACCCACCCAAAACCATAAGAGGAGCCGCCAAGTTTCCAAAAAAGGTCAGCCTTTGAATCAGGGAAAAGCCTCTTAGGTTAGTCCTATTAGCCAAGTTAATCGCAATGAATAATATTTTGGTCATTTAATGAAAACTTGAAGGTTGTTACCGCGAGTAGCAGTGTTTTAGTTTTCATTTAACTTTCGAACTATTAGTCGGTGTGATTAACTTGGCTAATAGGATTAATAATAATATAAATTTATTGCCATAGTGACAAGGGCAAGAGAAGGACAAAGCTGTCACTCATACTCTTCCCACATTAAAAATTGATAGTTACCTACATAGATTAAAACAAGATAAAAACACAAAACCTACATAGTTCAAGGAGAAAAAAAAATTTACAAAAAATAAAAAAAATAAGGTAAAAACACAATTGCTATATAGTTTCTTGGAATAACTGTCCTCGTATCAACAATCTAATTATTCATACGAAGTTAAAAATTATACAATCTATCATGACCAGCGCAGATGCCTCTCCAGACAAACACCCGCAAGTTTTGCCTTAAAACCATTTAAAGTAGTTGCCATAACAACATCTTTTGGCAATTCATTCCAGACATTGACAATACGGTTAGAGAAGAAGTATTTTCTATAGTTCCGTTTAACTGATTTTACCACCAGTTTAAAGGGGTGACCCCTGGTTCGATTACCTGTTCTTCGCTCAAAATAAAGACTGGCATCGACATCACAGGCCATGCAGGAGGGAGTAAGTTAGACCAAGATCCAATTTAAGTCTGCGCTTTTCAAGAGAATCAGCACGTAATACTTTAAGCCGTTCGTTATAGCTTTTATATTTAAGACCAGGTAAATACTTTGTAAATCTTCTCTGTACAGATTCAATGTGGTCAATATCCTTAATAAGGTGAGGCGACCATACCGGGCTGGCATACTCTAGGATTGGTCTTACAAATACGCAGAAAGCCCAGAATAGGGTCTTGCGATCTCTTGATACAAATACACGTTTAATAATAGCTGCCCGTTGTCTTGCAGCTTTTACAATGTGGTTACAATGAGTAGCACTTTTTAAGTCTTTACTGAACCATACTCCTAAGTCCTTGACTTCTGGGCAATGTTCAAGAACCCCACGAATAATTTCCTTTCTTAATCTCGACGGCCTTTTCCTGATTGAATGATATTATCATCTTCTAAGGTCAACTGCCCTTTTTTGGAAACTTGGCAGCTTCTCTTATGCCACTTTTGGTTTTGAGTGGTTGATTGAAATTACAGCAATCAGTCTTGCGGCAGATTCACTACACATAGTTATGTAATATAGTAGCCTATCTAAAATACTACACATTCTGATTTTATTGCCTCATCATAATCAGGTTGTTGAATATGTTGAAGCAATGAGAAAAGCATATTTTGAAAGAGAGCTAAGACCTTCAGGTAGACCCTAAACATGAACTTTAATTTTCATTTTGAATAATTTTTTGTTAATGCAGGATTTCATAAAGAAAGGTTTATTGCTTCCGTTGGATTCTCCTCAGCGTCGAAATGCACTTTTCCCGAATTGCACAATGGCCTGTTACAATCCTTTTAACCGGAAGTACGAAGGAAGAAGATTTATCGATAATCTCCAGGCAGCTGAATGCACGGCTTGGAAAGAAGAATTTAACCCAAGTGATGAAATGATCTATGGTTTTGTAAGTGAATCCTATGTCTTAAACTGCTGGGATTACCTGGTCGTCGAGGAGACTGTCGGCAAGGAAAATGATGTGCTAAACATGTATTTGAAGTATTTAACTCAAATATTCCAGACATTCATTGATAAACTCGGCAACGGACACATGATCTTTCGATTTATTGTTGACGACTTCCGACATCTCGATCAGTATTTCTCAGAAGACGAAATATTCGATAGGATCTCATTCTCAAACCTTCAGGGCACGCATTTCATTGTCTTTAGTGATTCCATGAGTGCCCTGGAGTCCTTGGCGAATTACAATCCTCGGAACCCCTTGACACAACGTGTCCAAGCTTTGCTTTCCCGCTTGCCTGGCCAGCGGAAAACCGTGCTTTTCTGCTGGATCCCGGGCCATGTTGGGATAGCAGGGAATGAACAAGCTGATTCTGCTGCGAAAGGGGCCCTTTCTGGCCCTCTCGGTAGGGATCTCAGCCTTGTTCCCTCAGATGCCTTTCCAACTCTGCGTCTGAGGTTACACGCTTTTTGGCAAACCTTGTGGGACAGACAAGACGGTAATAAGTTACGGACCATTAAAGGCACTGTCGAGGAGTGGCACTCGGCGTGTCGCCGCAGT
>JAHWFP010105357.1:0-43275 GCA_023313725.1 Lithobius niger | reverse complement strand
GTACGTAACTCCTTAACGTCAACAAATCAAAAGCATAATGTAATGCAGAACCGTTCAGCACACAATTCTGAACAGGAAAGGTGATACAGATCTTTTACGTAACCCTTAAACCCCAAAATCATATTTAAAGCATATCACCCGGCGTTAATGCACACGAATGCTCTTTTCTTCACTTGGTTGTTATAGTGATTTTCGAATTCAAACTGCTCTTGGAGCCCTCTGACAGCCCGAAATAGACATGCTTAGGATTTTTTAAAAGGTGTGGATTGATTCTTTCCATCAATCCTAACCGAAACTGTTTAACGTAGATAGGAACCGCCCTATGCCTGTTTAAAGTTGAAGAAAAATACTAAGGAAAATTGGAAATAAGCCAACAGCGAAAAATATACGAACAAGCGAAAGTTGAAGAGGTAATGATGTAGCAGTGAAAGCGTATGTTGATTTTGGAATTCAAAGTGATCTTGCAAGCCCTCTAAATGCCCGAAATTGACATGCTTAGGATTTTCTGAAAGGTAGGATCAATTCTTTCCATCAATTCTAACCGAAATTTTTAGCTTAGATACAAATACAAATATGAGCATTTACAATGGCACTTTGAAATTCAATCTTGCCGCCATACCAATTACAGCTACAACTTTAAACGGGCGTAGGACAGTCCCTACCTAAGCCGAACAATTTCTGTTAGGATTGATGGAAAGAATAGATCCCCACCTTTCATAATATCCTACGCATGTCCATTTCGGACTATTAGAGGGCTCGCTAGAGATCATTGAATTCGTCGAAACTATTGGGCTACGCCATTATCACTTCACCTTTAAAATGGGCATAGGACGGTCCCTATCTAAGTTAAACAATTGCGAGTTAGGATTGATGCAAAGAATCGATCCCCACCTTTCAGTAAATTCCAAGCATGTCCATTTCGGGCTATAATAGGGCTTGCAAGAGTACTTTGAATTCGAAAACCACCATAACACTTTCGCCGCTACGCCATTACCTCTTCACCTTTAAATTGGCATAGATCGCTCCCTATCATACTAAAACAATTTCGTTCTGTTTCGGGGTATTAAAGGGCTCGCAAGAGCAATTTGAACAAGAAAATCACTATTACAACCAAGTGACAAAAGGAGCATTCGTGCAAAGTAAGGGCGATATACTTTGAATAAGACTTTGGGTTTCAAGAGTTGCTTTTATGTAAAAGATGTTTATTACCTCTCCTATTCAGAATTGTGTGCTGAACATTTTCGCTTCACATTATGGTTTTGATTTTTTGAGGTTAAGGAGTTACAGCCAAAAAACCGTTTTGGGTGAGGGGGAGAACACCCCTCTCCCCCTCAAGAGGGGGGTGGGGGTGGTTACCCTTTATGTGCATCCATACCAAATTTCATGACTTTCACAGTAAGTGAACAATTCAACTCTAGCCACCCTGCTACATCTATGGATGACATGTTACTTACACCCTTTTCCAATGTACCGGAGGAAGCAAGCCTCTTAGCACAGGAAACTTTTAGTATGTTTCATACCCCATTGGTAGCTACTTATGTGCCAACTTTCAGCTTTCTTTGAATTAATCCCATGTTTTAGCTAAATTTAACCTAAAATGACTGGGCTATATTGTGCACATTTGAAAAGTACCTTTGATTACTCTGTAGCAGGGTCACAGAAAGCAAAACAAAAAAACGAAACAGGCAACTGGGCACAAGTTCAGTGTCAAAATTGCACAAAACAACGTCTTACTGCATTCATAAGAAATTCATAAAAATTCGTGGCTAACATTAGGTTTGCCAAAAAAAATAATATATATAAAAACTACAAAAGACGTGATATCACAAACAAAACCTACTTGGATGAAAGAACCTACCAAGTTTCGGCCAATACAAGTAGTGATATCAGAATAAAAATTGCTGCCATTAAGTTTTCTACACGGTGTACCAAGCTTCAGTACAGACCAAAAAGTGTTCCACCTTAGAAAGTGGTGATATCACCCCGCCAACAAACAACCGTCAGGATAATCCCATCAACATTAAATGAAAAACTTGACCACTGCTACACTGGTAGCAGTAATGGTCAGGTTTTTCATTTAACCTTTGATCTAATAGTCAGTGGGATTAGCTTGATGGTTGTTCGTTTGCGGGGGTGATATCATCACTTTGTAAGGGGGAACACTTTTTGGTCTGTACTTAAGCTTGCTACGCCGTGTAGAAAACTTGATGGCAGCCAATTTTATTCTGATATCACTACTTGTATTGGCTGAAACTCGATAGGTTCTTTCATCCAAGTAGGTTTTGTTTGTGTTAAGGGGGACACTTTACGGTCAGTACATCGGTTAGGCTTGGTACACCATGTAGAAAACTTTGTGGCAGCCATTTTTAAAATTCTGATTCGAGTTCTTGTACTGGCTGAAACTTGGAGAGTTTTTTCACCGTAGTGGGTTTTGTTTGTGATTAGCCAACACAAACACCAGAGTCCATAATGTTCGCTTCCCCTGTCAAACACTAAACAGCAACTTGAAGAACCAAACACTCTGTAGCAAGATCGTTCCCACAGCCACAAACATTCGCCAATTGCGCCCAAGGGGCTGCACAAACACACTCTCTTATGATCGCGTGAAATCTTGAAACACCTAAATTGGAGCACTGCACATTGAGTTATTTATAGTCGTCTCAAACAAATTTTGCTTCTTGCACAAAACTTCAAACGCACACTAACAAGCAGCTGTGGGTTAACTTGCACCAGACGCTTTGGGTCATCATCCGCTATGGGAGAACATTGCCCAGTACTGTCCATTCCAAATATCGTTTACTTTTCGGCAGTGAAATAGGCCGAGTCACATATGAACGTTTAAATGGGACTACGTGATTGAGTTCGGAGCAGTAATTACGAAGGCATAGTCCTAATTCTTGAGCCACAGAAGATGGATGTTTAATCAAAGTCTTTGGCAGAGAGGGTTGAGCAGCATCATCGGATAAAACAACATCGGATAAAAGTGAAATAAGAAAATATGGTGTTGTATCAAAGTATTCTTCCAAGACGGCAGGAATATTTCGAATAGTAAATTCCTTATTGGCACATCCGGGCAACACTTTCTTTCTTTGCTTGACGTCATTTAGTCCTCTTTTGAACACGTCACCTGGAGCATTAACCAATGCCTGGTAGACTAGTGTACAATCTGCCCAAATCCTATCGTGGTGTGTGATGAGCACGGAACACTTGTTGTTCCGATTCAGACGAGGACCAAACTGCTTCAGAAACGACGGGAAGTAATAACACTCAGTAACGTTGGAGAATGAGATCCTATCGAATATTTCGTCTTCTGAGAAATACTGATCGAGATGTCGGAAGTCGTCAACAATAAATCGAAAGGTCATGTGTCCGTTGCCGAGTTTATCAATGAATGTCTGGAATACTTGAGTTAAATATCTCAAATACATGTTTAGCACATCATTTTCCTTGCCGACAGTCTCCTCGACGACAGGGTAATCCCAGCAGTTTAAGACATAGGATTCACTTACAAAACCATAGATCATTTCATCACTTGGGTTAAATTCTTCTTTCCAAGCAGTGTATTCAGCTGCCTGTATATTATCGATAAATTTTCTTTCTTCGTACTTCCAGTGAAAGGGATTGTAACAGGCCATTGTGCAATTCGGGAAAAGGGCATCTCGACGCTGAGGAGAATCCAAGGGAAGCAATAAACCTTTCTGTATGAAATCCTGCATTAAAAAAAAATAACTGCATTAAAGTTCATGTTTAGGGTCTACCTGAAGGTCTTAGCTCCCTTCCAAAATATGCTTTTCTCATTGCTTCAACATATTCAACAACCTGATGGTGATGAGGCAACAAAATCAGAATTTGTAGTATATTAGGCTACTATATGACATATCTGTGTGCAGTGAATCGGCCTCAAGACTGATTGCTGTAATTTCAATCCACCACTCAAAACCAAAAGTAGCATAAGAGAAGCCACCAAGTTTCCAAAAAGGGCAGTTGACCCTAGAAGATAGTAATATCATTTAATCAGGAAAAGGCCGTCGAGATTAATTCTACAAGCCAAATTAATCACACCGACTAATAGTTTGAAAGTTAAATGAAAATGCTGATACTCGCGGTAACAACCTTCAAGTTTTCATTTAATGGCCAAAGTATTATTCGTTGCGATTAACTTGGCTAATAGGATTAACCTTGGCGGCCTTTCCCTGGTTTTGAATGATATCACTATATTCAAAGGCTGACCTTTTTTGAAACTTGGCGACTTCTCTTATGCTTTGGGGGGGGGGGGGGGTATTACAACTTTCGTAGGACTGCGAACGTGCAAACGGTCACATCGTCTTATTTTCAGCTCTACCTTTTTTTTCCCCGGAGGAATACCGCTGCGTATGCTAGGAAGATAGGAAGGACTGTGCCTGTGATTAACGCTTGATATTACAAGTGCGTCAAACTGAATTCTCAATCATAGTTAACAATGCAAGCGAATTTGAATTGTATTTGTATGTTTCTTTTTTTTCTGATTAGGACACGATAACGTTCGCAATTTTGTTTTATCTAGCACTTTTTTTGCAATGATTGCATATGGTCAAGCAAGGATCGGCAGATTGCTGACATCCTGGCAAATCTGAGAAAAAATAATATGGGGAAATTTACATGGAGTTTAACACCAGAAAGTGAAACGATTTAAAAGCTAGTGCACTCCGATGGGAGGGTATGTCATTAACTAAAACAAGCTGCTCGTCGTGCCTACATGTGTCTCAAGTACCAACGCAAATGAATGCTGGAAGCTGAACACTCACCATTGCAACCATTGGATCTGTCATTCAACTCTTCTGAAGGAGACCACTCCATCTCTCACACTGAAGTCAACCGGATAACGAACTGCCCCGTTGCCGAGTTTGGTCATCGCAACACGTCTACCATGCCGCCACCCTCAGTGACACCATCAGTTAAAGCCAAGACGACCGACAAGTGGGCCACCACCACATCATCTTCCGGCTACAAGCATTCTTCATCAGGCCATCGCCACTCCAAGAGGTCCCGATCCTCGTCTCATCATTAGCCGGCAATCGTCGCCGACCCGATTCTTGATGTCCCAGAACCTGATAATAAATATACTGGTTTTCCACATATTACGTGGAGGGAAGACGGAAGGGCAGGGAGCCACTGATACCGTTCTCAAAACAGGGGAGGGGGGGGGTCTGCTGGTGGCAGAGTTTAATGCACGGGGGCCAGGGGACGCTTAAGGAACACATTCAACTGTTCCAAAGCCAGTAGCCTGCGAAAACCAGCAACAGTTGGGGCATTCACTGTCTCTGCCCCTAGTGCATTCCAGATTGGAACAACCCGCAGCGAGAAGAAATAACGACGGCAGTCGAGACGCGAAGATTGTATAGCAAGCTTCAGATTGTGGCCTCTGGTACAAATTTTGCGGGGGGCAAGATCGAAAAAAGGAAGATCAATGGCGATCAACCCATGTAGAATCTTATATGTTAAAATAAGATCAAATTTTATTCGGCGTAGTTCCAGCAATTCAAGACCAAGCTTGCTAAGTCGGTTACCATAGTCAATTTCCCTGAAACCAGGCAAGTATTTTGTGAACCGACGTTGGACTCTCTCCAAGAGGTCAATGTCCTTGGCCAAATGTGGAGACCAGACTGGGGTCGCATACTCAAGGATGGGGCGTACGAAGACCTTGAATGCCCAAACCTTATTAGCAATACTGCCCGAAGTGAAGCACCTACATACGACTGCCGAACGTCTAAAAGCCGCTGCGGAAATCTTTTGACAGTGGAGGGAGGGCTTCAGGTTGCCATTAAACCAAATCCCCAAGTCCCTGACCTCGATGGAGGATGGTAAAGGCTGATGATCGAGAAAATACTCCGATTCATGGTTTTGGTTCCCAACATGGAAAGTAAAACACTTTGGTACTGAAATAGGCAGCTGCCATTGTCTAGACCACACCTCAACGGCTTGGATCTGCATCTCCAATTCAGAAGATGCCTCCAAAGAAAGGTTTTCGGCCCCAATCTTTAAATCATCCGCAAACTTAAAACCGAAGGTACAGTCATTACCAATCCTGAGGTCGTTAATGTAAATAACAAACAACAGTGGTCCGAGGACTGATCCCTGGGGAACACCGCATGTGACATGTACCCTGGAAGAGTAGGTACCCTCAATTGTCACGCGTTGGGTACGGCCCTCAAGGAAAGCCAAAACCCAACCCTTAAGGTTACCTCCAATGCCACAGCTGCTGACCTTCAAAATGAGTTTTCTATGAATAACAGACTCAAAGGCCTTTTTAAAGTCAAAGTAAATTACATCAGAGGGGATCCCAATATCCAGTGCACTTGTCCACCGGTCCAGTACTGCCAACAATTGGTGTGTAGCCGATCTATGGGGGAGAAAACCAAACTGATCAGATCCGATAATTGAATGGTCATCTAAAAATTTAAGGATCACATCCCGGATAATGGATTCCATCACCTTACACACAACACAGGTGAGGGCGATGGGCCTGTAGTTTCGTGGGTCTGAAGGGGAACCCTTTTTTAAGACAGGTATGACGTTTGCCTGACTCCAGATGTTCGGGAGTCTTGACTGGGCAAAAGATCGGGAGAAAATAACTGACAGAGGTCTACTGATGACATTACCTAGCTGCTTTAAAAGAAAGGCCGAGAGACCATCGGGTCCACAAGATTTGCTTGGCTTTAACTTTCTAATGGCTATTTCAACTGAATTCACAGAGAATTGAACCTCGGAGCATGGGACGAGAGATTCCGACCGTTGTAGGGAGGGCAGTCTCGGGTTTCCATCGTCCAGGACTATATTAGAGGCAAAGATTTTGCTGAAGATCTCTGCCTTCTCGACATCACCCTCAAAGAAATTTGTTCCCACCTTGAGTGGGGGAATGGTACGAGACAGGGAAGTACGGCTACGGTAGAGTTTAAAGAGAGCCGAGTGGTTTCCCTCCTTGAGTGCCGCTTTCTCGCCTGCTTTGTACCAGGATTCGGCCAAATCTGAATAGTGCTTTCGCTCAGTGTTGTAGGCAAACAGTGTTACCGGGCTTGGTTTGGCCTTGTATTGTTTCCAGAGCTTCAGTTTAATGGCGCCCTGTTTGGCAAGATAGCGTGGGACAAAAAACTGACTCTTTCTCTGTGGTCTGGAAGGTTCGCAACACAGTTCGATGTGTCCCGAGAGTAACCTCGAGAAACAAGTCCACACTGCCTCAACGTCTTGGTGGGCACGAAAAACAATGGAATCCCAGTCCACTGTGCCAAGGGAAGATCTAAGTTGATGGAAATAGATTCTTCCTTTGGCTAACTTCCTGCCATTTCCCTGGCTCTTTTCAATTTCAGAATTTGAAAGGTGCATCTTGAAGCCAACAGTGTAATGGTCACTGTTACCAAAATGACTACCAACTTCCAAGTCGTAAACCAATCTATCATCGCAAGTTAGTATCAGGTCAAGTATATTGTTGCCCCGAGTTGGATGATCCACAAGCTGGGTCAGACCGAGAGGTGCAATTAAATTCAAAAATAAACTATGATGCTTATCCCCGGCGCAATTTCTTTCCCAGTACACTGTAGAAAGATTAAAGTCTCCTAGTAGGACTGTTGCATACCCTGGTACGATCGATCCGAGAATAAAAGAGCAAATTTTCTCGATTTCAAGGTCAATGTAGCTGTTGGGCAAATAACACAGGATAAAGTTAATTTTCTGGGAGGGGAAATGGATAGTCATGCCCTCTTCTAAAGAGCCAACCCCCACTAGGACCAAAGGGACTGATACCCGGTGAAGAACCAGCAGACCACCACCCAAACTTCCCCGGTCCCTCCTAATTACCGAGTAAACCCCCGTGTCACATAGCATGGAATCAGTTACGCTAGAATCGAGCCAGGTTTCAACAACAAAAATTATGTCAAAGGTATCCCCGCGCACTAGATCAAGAAAGCATCCAAAATTTCGCTTAATACTACGTGCATTTAACATGATGCATGTAAGATCGCCAATCAATTTGGTTGATCTGACAATAGTCACTGGGTCTTCCCCACTTAAACGAACTAGTTTTCCTGACTGGCCAGAACATTTTGAAGGTTGTACTGGAGCACAGACTTGCCCCTAGCAGTGAGATGTAATTGATCCCTATCCAATAGTGTGTGGTCATGGCATATGTCCTTATCTATGGACACAAACGAGAAATTACAGTGCACACACATCTGTCGTAAAAGTGTATTAGTGTGGACAACTTTCTTGTCAAGTTCTCTATGCTGCGAGCTCAATCGCGGGAAGAGGCCAATGATAGCAATTCTGGCCTTAGAAAACCTTGTGCTCACGGAGATTAGGCAATCTTGGATGCAGGAAACAATTCTGTTAGGGGACTCCTCTTCGATGCTGTTCGATCCGATGCCAACAATCAGAGTACCTGAGGGATCCAAGTCCCCAAGGAGAGGTTCGAGTCTGGCATTCAGGTCTTTCACTTTGAGTCCAGGAAAAGTCCATGTTTTAGAGAGTGGATGGACGCCCCCACGCAAATTCCGTACATGTGAGTCTCCAACAATAAGAGTTTGATTATTCCACTTTTTTGTAGGGCATTCTTGATTGACATTTTCTTTTTTTGTATTCTGCATGTTACACAGTTCTGACACATTATGATTTGTGGCAATCTGATTCTTATGTACCTGATCAGTTGACTGGTTTAACTCGTCGCGCTCGGCAGTTAACAATTGATCAGGTTTACTACGCACGTCGGAGTGTTTCCTACGATGCTTTCCCCTTCGAACCGTGATATTTCGATGATACTCCGGTAGTTGCTGCACAAACATTGAAGATGGGGCTTCTTTAGTCACATTTTCACGATTCAGGTGGGCAGAGAGGATTTCCAAGTCCCCTTCGCTCGATGATTTGAGATTTACCAATAACTGTGTTCCACCATTAGATGCCATTTCTGATGATTTCAGCAAGCCAACATGGCTGGGGGTAAGTGCTTCCAGCCTCTTTAAGAGAGAATCCTCAAATGCTGCAGCCCTAGTCTCAAGTCTCGTAAGTAGTGAGTCGGCATATTCCTCCAGCACACGTTGCTGTTTCAAGAAAAAAGACGAAGACCACTCGTTAAAAATGTCCGTGAAGTCCTTAAAACGAACTTCCTGTGCAAGTGTGATTTGCTCCGGAAGTGATTTCAATTTGGAACTAATCTCCTCCAGATCAATATCCTTTTCAAGGCTGAAGTCAGTAAGACGCTCCAGCAGCTTCGATGAAAGGTCGTGCAGCGCCGGTATGTTATGCATGTCGTCCTCGCGCCTGTCTGGTCTATCAGTCAAATGGCTCATCGGTGTACTCTGGATTGGAGTTTTAGAGGCACTATGCGTCTGGACAGAGTCAAAATATTGGGTTCGCCGCCTATTATCCTTCAAGCTTGGTTCAAACCCTGCTTGCAGATGTTGATGACTGCCAAGCATTATACACTGTTTGTCTTTCACTAAAAATCTTTCCATTTCGCAAAGAAAAGGGAAACGTAACTATATGATCTGAGCACCAGTAATGCAACGAGTTACCAGACTGGAACCAGTTTAAAAAAAATTAATAAAAAAACTAATTAAAAAAAATTCCAGACAAAAAGCAGTGAGTTACCAGACAGGAACAAGGTTTAAAAAAAACTTACAAAAATAACTAATTAAAAAGAGAGTCCACGTACGGGAATCGAACTCACACAATGTCGAGAGAACCAAGATGGCGGCGCCCACACTAGAACGAAACACTCGTCAACTCACTTCACATGACAGCGACAGAATCCAACCAAGAACGCACCGTAACTGCAGAATACGCACAACAGAAGCACAAGTTGGTCATACACAGCATGAGGCACTCTGGGTCGACCCACGGTTCATGAACGTGGTTCGAACGTCGGTTCAGTATCCCTTTTGAACCAACGAATAGCGAATGCGAATGCAGCTTGCCATCTAGTCAACCCTCCAACTTCAGCCACGTATGCAAATGCGCACCGCTTCCTGTCTTAACGAATGCAAGCGCGGATTCGTCTTGCATGAGAAAAACTTCAAACAACAACATCTACTTGGCCAGTTAACAACTTTACTCACCTACCTGCTGTGCAATGGTGGCACCATCCTGGGGTGTGGCGAACCATTAGAATTGGATAAAGACCTCCCTCCACCGAGACCTGGCCGTGAAACTTCCTTTTTTCAATTTTCAGGAGAAGGGGCCCACAACAAAGAACTTCGGCACCTATCCTGAATCTAAATTCCTTGCTGCCAAAGTAAAAATGGACTTTGGGACCGCCCTTCATTTCCCAAAGCGAGCCGAAATTCCCGCTTTTGTTCTTCTCGACAATGACAAAGGCATTCGTCTGGCCCTGCGTGCTGCATCTTAAGCCGACGTTTTGAACACTGCTGTCAACACACTTTGCGAGAAGCTTTCATCGGACCCTTCTTCATCCGAAATCAAAGAACTCTCGAATCTCATCCCGCAACTTTTCCAGAAGACATGCTTCTAGACAAGACAAGTCTTCTAGATCCGCTGCTTGCCCTTCAGACTGAATGCACACCATGGCCATCCTAACCAGAAAGACTGTCTTCCTCGTCACCCTAGCATCAAGCCTCCGATGCAGCGATCTCCAAGCACTTTCAACCAGCATGCTGTGTATTTACTCCCGACAATACTTACACTAACACCAAGAGTTGACTTCCGGGCCAAAATGCAACGATCATGTGAACCAATCAAAACCATTGTCATTTCGGCTCTAACTCACATCGTAGGACAAGAACCCGAACGTCATTTTTGCCCTGTCCGAGCTCTTCGATTTTACATCTCTAGGACAACCAATGAAGGCTCACGGAAAGGAAGAACCCAACTTTTTTTACCCTACGAAAAAACCTTCGGTGAAAACCTCAGCTGCCACCATATCGAAATGGATCCGCGAAACTACTCAAGCTGCTTCAACCCCAACAATTTTTTTTACATTCCGGCAGGTGGAGTTAGTGTGCCAGCTTTCTTTTCCTTCCCACCTAAAGCCCAGATTAAAACGAACGAGCCCAAAATATGGTTGTGAGACATTTTAAAAGCTCAATAGAAACCTCAAATTTGACAGAAGAGTTGTTTTGAATTTTGTTTTGTTTTTCCATACATGTAGCCAGCACAGCTGTGGCTTTGTCTATGCCATGGAAGTCACCAAATTAAAACAAAACAACGTTGAAAGTAGACAATCAGCAGATTTTCTTGATTTTTTATTAACCGACATAAGCCTGTGTGCGATTCTAAAAGGTGAATCGAACCTCAAATTTTGTCAATACAGCATTCTAGTATTTTTTTTTCATATATGTTAAGAATCTGTTTCCGATGTGTGATGCTCCATTTGAGGCTTGTGTGAAAGGAAAAAAAACTGTGGAAAGTAGGGCTAGGCAAGAGTTTTGGTCACTTGATCAATGGTGTCAGTAGAAACTGAGTGGTTCTCACAAAAACTTGAAACAAACTTCGAAATTAGCAGTGAGAATTACAAGCACAATTTCGACAAATAGTACACGAATTGGAGTAACAGGAACTGTCGTGTGCTCCTTGATAACTAAATAAAAGAATTTACTGTGAATATTTGAAAAAAAAAATCCCATGCATTACCGTGGTTCGAATACATTTCTCCACCAGGTAGAGGGTTTGTTGAGAGAAGTCCTTGTATAAGATAAGCTGCTCATGGCAGCTGCTGACAGTGACAGTGCTCTTTGGTACTAGTAAAATGGTCATAGTTCGGTCCCTAACAGAGATAGGTCCTTTCAATTGCCCTTGTTGAAAAGAAGAAATTCCACCTTTCGAATACGCCTAATTTTAGTCATCCACCTAAATTGGAAACGTCGTAATCGCAACTGAAAGTTGGAAATTAGCGAAAAAACGAACGGTGCCCTGTGATACCAGCCTATAGTAAAACGGGCGTAGCTCTGTCCCTAACATGGATATCGCTTTTCAATTACCCTTTTTACAAATATAACATTTCCACCTTTCGAATAAGACAAATTGGAATCATACACCTAAATTACGAACGAAGCAACAGTAGTTTAAAGTTGTAAATTGACAAATTAAGACTTCTTTAGGCGTTAAATAAGCCCAAATGGCCGAAAATTGCCCCCAAAAATGACCCTTTTCTCGACAGCCATAAGAGCGATGAACCCCAGTGATTCGAACCGGGAAAGGTCCGCTCACCACCAGGTGCTGTAGGGGGAGGAGGGGAAGGTACTGTCTAGAGTAGGCCAGACAGCCCTTGAAGGAGGCTGGTAGTCTCTCACACTATCCTGGATGCCACTGCATGACCGTTATAGGGACTTGGCCATGTTCTCCCATTCTAGCAAAATAAGCTTTCAACAAATTGTCACGCTCATTTGGTTTTATACCAATGAATCTTGAATTTGACGAAATGTACGATGCCATTTTGGGGAAAATAGATTGTGTATAAAAAAGCACACTTCAAAATGCAACACGTTTTCGTAACATGGTGTATCTACATGGAATATTCAAGATACTTCTGCGGTCGTATTTTCTTTTGTATTATGTATGATAACATTACAGAAATATTGCTTATGTATGTTTATTCAAATAAGAACATGGTTATATCACCAATCTTGTAAGCCTTTCAATAAAAAGCTGTTAGGTTATTAAGAATTCAGTTGCCCAGAGGTGGGCGTCGAGCGTGGTTCGGTGGGATGTTGCTCCAGTAATTTATACTAAATTTCTCCGACAAACTTAAGTCTTAACCAAGGCAGGTTTTCACACTTAAGTCTTAAGTATTTGTGAGACATTTTAGTCAGTATTCATGGCTTATTAACGAATCGGCTCTTAACAACACGACAGAGTATAGCTTTGGCTTTTCCGAAGCTTTCTTCACCATGTCTGTCAGCATAGCCTAGTGGCTACAGTTGAGAACCCGTGTGCGGGGGTCCCTTTTTCAATTCCGGTAACTTCCACGTTTTTTTTTTTTATAATTTCGGCTATTATTTATTTTTTAACACTAGTAAAACAAACTTTATCCTTTAACTCTTTTTTCAACAAATTTTCTTTTTATTTTAACGGTTTTGAACAACCAAGTACACACAAGTAAAAAAAAAAACAGCCTAAAACTCGAGTCCCAGTTGAGGCAGTTGTATTTTTCTCTCCTTACTTCTCAAGATTTGTGCTTGCTTTGTTCTTCATTTATTATAAAAAAAAATACTTTTTAATTACTGCTTGATAAACTGCTGACCTCTTCCCACGCCTACTTCATCTCTTCCCCCCCCCCCTCCCCAAGCAGACCACCATACTCCGTGAAAACCTAATACAATGCCTTCACCCTCCTCTAAACAGAGCAGAAGCAACCCCAACAATTTTTTACATTCCGGCAGGTGGAGTTAGTGTGCCAGCTTTCTTTTCCTTCCCTCCTAAAGCCCAGATTAAAACGAACGAGCCCAAAATATGGTTGTGAGACATTTTAAAAGCTCAATAGAAACCTCAAATTTGACAGAAGAGTTGTTTTGAATTTTTGTTTTGTTTTGTTGTTAAAACAAAACAACGTTGAAACTAGACAATCAGCAGATTTTCTTGCTTTTCAAAAACCGACATAAGCCTGTGTGCGATTCTAAAAGGTGAATCGAACCTCGAATTTTGTCAGTACAGCATTCTAGAATTTTTTTCATTTTTTTTTCATATATGTTAAGAATCTGTTTCCGATGTGTGACGCTCGATTTGAGGCTTGTGTGAAAGGAAAAAAACTGGAAAGTAGGGTTAGGCAAGAGTTTTGGTCACTTGATCAACGGCGTCAGTAGAAACTGAGTGGTTCTCACAAAAACTTGAAACGAACCTAGAAATTAGCAGTGAGAATTACGAGCACAATTTCGACAAATAGTACACGAATTGGAGTAACAGGAACTGTCGTGTACTCCTTGATAACTAAATAAAAGAATTTACTGTGCATATTTGTAAAAAAAAATCCCATGCATTTACCGTGGTTCGAATACGCTGCATTTCTCCACCAGGTTGAGGGTTTGTTGAGAGAAGCCCTTGTATAAGATAAACTGCTCATGTATGATGATTCCAACATAATGCAATGACGAGGGCATCAGAGTTACATCACACTACTTCAGAGAGATGACAAAGCAAGCCAGTGGACTATATCGTCTGGGCCCCAATCGTAGCTGCCAGATGTGTGATCCAGCCCCCTTAAGCACTCAGAAAATTAAGACGGAAGCAAGACTTCAGCTCTAAAAACAACGGTCTTTTTCAGGGCCACCAAATACCATAAAAGAAACCAAATTCCTGTTTATCCTGTTTTCTGAATAAAGTGCGAATTTGGCGAAATTTCTTTTGTGGGAAACAGCCAGCTCGTAACCCCAGGGAACCCGTCAGTGCAGTGTCCGCCACCAGACTCTGACGAGATCTAACTGTTAATGCAAAAATTACAGGTTATAGTTCTTTCGAGCAACAAGAGACAATTTTGCCGGCCCTCCTGACTGGCCGGCTGAAAATTGTTTCTTTTGCTGGATAAATACAACCAAACCCACCCTACGTCCCCTCTTGAGTCACCACCTGACATATTGAGAGGTAAAAATGATGGCCAAACGAATGCGCTTATATAGAGAAGGGCTACACAGAACAGATGCACAGTCGGGCTACGATGCCAGCGGCCACTGACCACCGAAAAACCTCCAGGGAAACAGCATCGTTCGAGGAACTAATGCAAAAATTAACTGGTTATGTATTTTTCCAGCAAACGAAACAATTTTCAGCCAGCGAAGCAGGAGGGCCGGCAAAATTGTCTTTTTTTCTAGTTCTACTGTGGCTTGCATGCAGCCATCTCTATTTACGGATACTGATTAGAATACTTTAGAATAATCATAGTAGAACCATAATTTTATTTAACTGAAGAGTATTGGAAAATGTACAAAAACTAACGCCAAGCATAAGAAATATTATTTGGTTTACGGGCAAGGTTTCAGATTGAAGCACCAGGTAACTAGGCTTTTTTTTTTCTTTTATCTAACTGACCATATGACGCAGTTTATTTATGAGGCAGTTTTGACTATCACACGAAGTAAAGCCTCAAATCTGCTCACTGCTCTAAATCAATAATGGTGGGGGTTTTCTACCCCTTTCCCTTAGCCTCATTTGCCCTTTTAGGAGTTTTTATTCCTTTTTTAATCCTTTTTGCTCTTTTTTAGGTAGTGCTGCACCAGCAAGTGTCGGCACAAATAGGGCATTTTTTTTCTACAAAAACGGCATTTTGCGAAAAGGATAGGGGCAATTCCCTCCTTCCCTCAATGTCACGGGACGCCAATGTATGGGTCTTAGGTCAGTCTCAAGATTCAGCCTACACTACGGGTATTGTAAAACAAAAGTGGGTGGACTAAAAACCAGTCATTAATTTTTTTAGGACCCGATTGTGTCTTCCTTCGTGGGTGTATAGATGGGGTGGGTGAGGAATTGGGGAGGGGGTATTTACACATTGAATCATACTTTCCACTAGCAATTTTCGCGAATGATTTAAAACAGAAACTTCTGCGTTATTAGGCGCGAATTCACACTTTGGCCGCCTAGGAACTACCCCGATTTTTTTTCATCCCCCGCCCGAACCACCCAATATTTTCATGTTGTTTTCTTGAGAGAACTTTCTTTTTTTTTTCTGTTTCGGTGGAGGAAAAGTGGGGGAGGGGGCTGCATACTTTCACCGTAGCTTCTGCGTAAAATATGAAATATTGGTTGTTTCTTGGTGTTCGTCCCCCCCCCCCACCACTACTAGCAACTAACTATTTCTTTTTTTTTTCATCTTAATTAGCTTACTTTTACCGTGTTCCAATTATTAACAATCTTCCTAATTACCTGAACAGATGGAAAGTGCTCTTGAGGAATGATGGCATGGAGAGCGATCATTCCCTCCCATGCTTCCAACCATGAAAAAATCATGTTTCTTATTTCCAGCATTTTCTCAGCCGTGTCAGGATCCACTACTAATTCGTACCACCCCTTCCATATCTCAACGCATTCTGACCAATGGTCAGAAGTAATGCTAATTCGATTCTTCATTTTCGCAAGTGCTTCTTCCTGGGTCATCGTCAACAATTCCTTCAATCTGGCCCTAAGATACTTCAGAACATTTGGTGTTAAATGCAGCGAGTACCATATATGGACCAAATGTTCCGCTTGAGAAGTGACCAGAGCACAATAGAGGAACAGTATATTGCGGGCAGATACGTGTGGACCAGTACCATTAAGAACAAAATTAAGACGGCCATTAAATTCTTGCGGTAAATCGGTGATAGTCCTTACGATATCCTTGATATCCCCAACACACGCAAAAAGAAGTCTCAGTTCGTGTTCTGGAGAAATTCCTTCGTTCTGATGCAAACGAAGATAATCTTCGGCAGGGGCAAGGCTAATACACCTGGAATGAGAAGTGGCTGTACTGTTTTAATCAGTTTGTAAATCATACAGGGTGTCCCAAAAGTCAGGGGTCTCCCAGGTGATATACCGGGTGTTCATGCTGAAATTCCGAGGATTTTTAGCTTTGTTCATCATAAGAGATGATGATGGTATACCGTCAGCATGAACAAAGATAAAAATCCCCGGTATAACACCTGGATACATCACCTGGGTGACCCCTGACTTTTGGGACACCCTGTTTGGGGTTAAACGTATACAATGTCCAGGACGCGATAAAAAGAGACTGTCTGCTTATATTTCGTGACGAACAGCCTCAGGTCCCATTATTACAAGAAAAATTTTTTTAAAAAGTTCAATGCGTGGTGGTGTTAATTTTTATAATGGGACCTGCGCCATTCATCCTGAAATTTAAGTAGCGGTGTGCTTTTACCTCATCCTGTGCAGTGGTCTACTATGTAAACTTCATGAATATCACACACATTTCATCCTACTATTTCAGTTCAGCGTTTGCAGTAAAAGCTTTGATCTACACCAAGAGGGTGTAACTTTAATCACAGCCAGACACAACTTAGTCACAAGAGATAATTTTCCATGAAACCATGCTTTTCTTTCTCCAATTAGTCTTTCTTGCTACTACATTGTAGTTATCCTTTCTGGTGTTGTAGTTTCAAAACGGCAACCCTGCCTGAACTGGGTCATATGTATCAAATACAATGTTACAAACTGAACATCCTAGGCTGTAAACTATTTGTCGATTGGGTTCCTGATGTGGAATAAAATTATCCACCTCAGAAAATGCTTGTTTAGCACCTGGCAACTTTAAAACTCTGCTGATGTAAGGGTAAACATAAGTCAAGCAATGTCTGAAGTTTTAGTGATGTAGTAGTGATAGAGTTTTATTCGGCGAGAAGAAGTTTCCAACCATCATCCCTGATTAAAGGCACATAAATCCTTCTGGTATTTCGTGCGACCCGTTGAGAATAGCGTTTGCAACATTTACACAGGTTAGAGTTAATGTCTCAAAATCACCTCGCACGAAAGTAAAAACAAGAAAATGACTTTGTTAGCAACATTTACATCGTTTGAACTATTGTTGCAAAGCTGAGTCATACAGGAAAGTCAACATGGATGCATGTACCTTTAAAGGAAGGGCAGATACTTATAATACTCATTGTTTTCCATGCAGCAACTACACACATTATTCTGCTAGGTAAACACGCATACGTCACAAAGTTTAGAAAAACCAAACGCAGCATGAAGAGTACTCTTACAGACGTCGTTCGGCTGACTATGAAGACTCAGTAAAGCTAACATCTGTAAAAAAAACAGAAGTTGACGTTGACGAGCAAATGCCCGTGTCTTTGGCTACGTTCAATTATCCCTCTTCTATGCATACGTCTTCCTCCTGTTACCCCTCTTGCGAAAAAATCAACGAAGGTAAACGGAGACCATCCGCTCTGTCTTAGAACTTGGGTGTACGAGAATATTCACAAAACTAAAGGAAAACTTAACAAAAATGTCACTGAGAAACGATGGTTAAACTTCACATCTTACAACGCTTTAAACTTGAAGGAAAGTCACCTGGAAAATTACGGTGGTGTACGTTACTGCAGGAACTCCAAGCAACGTGAAATTATTGTGCAACGTAGACTTTGGAGAGGTCATTCCGCCATATCCAACGACCAATTTTCCGACGAAGACATTTGGGTTTGGTAAACATTAAAAAAAATTGTAAATAAAAAAACGTAATGGAAATAAAAAAAAACTACGATTTTTTTGTGCCTAACGAAGAACCTAAAAATCATCCATTTCTACCTTTAAATGTCAGATGTCTAATTATGGTCCCAGCAAATTGCGGATCAACTATCTCACGGTTTAATTTCATCTTTAATGAAAGATGGCTCGACTACGACCCGAACCGGTTATTTATTTAGGGTAATATTTTATGTCAGTCTAATACAAATCTTTGCAGTCTATATTTGCTGAAATTGAGGAAAAAATTGGACGGAATGTCGCATTTTTTCACGATTCTCAAGTAGATTTAATTGTACTCGAAGAACTGGATCCAAAACTTCGAAACCTGATTCTTTTTGATGATTGACTTTTGGACAAACAAAAAACATCAAACATTACTTTGCTCAAAGACGTCATTCAAACGCTGACGTTTTTCATTGCAGTCAGTCGTACACAAGAATTCCAAAACAAGTGGTCAGAGACAACGCAAATGTATTAATCCTTTTCCCCGTGAATGAGTTAAATTTGAAACAAATTTACGAAAATTAGGTTGGCACAGACATAGAATTTTCATACTTTAAAACATTGTGTAGAACATATTGGAAAAAGCCTTACGTTTTTTTTATCAATTAACAAAACGTTAAACGAGGAGAGATATAAACGTTCGTTTTTACCTATTAAAAAAAATAATGAAGACAAAACGAGAAATTGCAAAGCTCAACAGATAATTAATTAAAAAGTTTTTAAATCAACGTTTGGGTGAGAGAGAGCAAGAAGAATCGCTACAATATTTTTTAAACCAGTAGTAAGCACCCTGAAACCGACAGTTGGTGCAATAAAACCAACATCAATCAGTGGTGTAAAAACTCTAGCACAGCATACCGAGTAAATCTTACAAAGCCAAGGATATTGACGAAGTTGATTATGAAGTAGCGGGTTTATTCTGGGCTCCTTCTGAAGCCGTTACTCCTATTAGAAGACATTCGAAGCCCTTCTCAATTGCAGCCGCGCCGAATATTCAACTCAAGCTCCGGCCCCGATAATGCGATTCCCTCCCAAGATTTCTTCCAGAACTGAATGTGCCTCTACGAGCACCGGTCTTAAACTCACCTCTACATCAGTAGTTCCCAACCTTTTTCAAACCACGACCCCCCCCCCAAAAAAAAAAAAATTTACTCCTTTTAGAAACCATCCGCAGCTCCTCTCAATTTCAGCCGCGCCGAATATTCAACTCAAGCTCTGGCCCCGATAATGCGAATTCCTCCCAAGATTCCTTCCAGAACTGAATGTGCCTCTACGAGCACCGGTCCTAATCTCACCATAAGTGGCCGTCGACACCAATAACATTCAGGAGGGTCAACCCCCGCAAAACGAAACAGTGAGTAAGTCGGGTGTGACCAATGCGGAAACGGGCCAACGCAACCTCCTCACGGAGACTGAGGCGACACGCCGAGTGCCACTCCTCGACAGTGCCTTTAATGGCCCGTAACTTATTACCGTCCTGTCTGTCCCACATGGTTTGCCAAAAAGCGTGTAACCTCAGACGCAGACTTGGAAAGGCGTCTGAGGGAACAAGGCTGAGATCCCTACCGAGAGGGCCAGAAAGGGCCCCTTTCGCAGCAGAATCAGCTTGCTCATTCCCTGCTATCCCAACATGGCCCGGGATCCAGAAGAAAAGCACGGTTTTCCGCTGGCCAGGCAAGCGGGAAAGCAAAGCTTGAACACGTTGTGTCAAGGGGTTCCGAGGATTGTAATTCGCCAAGGACTCCAGGGCACTCATGGGATCACTAAAGATAATGAAATGCGTGCCCTGAAGGTCAAGGATCCATTCCACCGCCAAACCAAGAGCCAAAAGCTCTGCAGAAAACACAGAATAGCCTGATGGAAGGCGATGGGCAACCGTTACTCCCTTACACATACAAGCACACGCCACTCCAACGTCTGACTTCGACCCATCAGTAAACAGGCGCTGATAACCGGCGTACTGAGAACTCAGCCGCCGGAACTCCTGTAAGCACCTTGCTGGTAGAGTGGAACTCTTCGGGAGGGACGCCAGAGTGAAAATGAAACTGCCACTTGGGACAAGCCAAGGGGCGACTGGCATTCTCCCAAGCCTCAAGACGCAGGGCATTTCAAAGGCTATCTACTGACAGGACTGCTGGAGCCGATCGCGGAAATCACCCTTACCCACCCTGCGTCTACTGACTCGCAAGTCTGGCCCAAAAACCATGGACCAAGCAGGACTGGATTGCACAGCACGCAACCGTACAGCATACTGAATGGCAAGCTGTTGCCGACGAATGGCCAAAGGTGGCTCCGAGGCCTCAGCATAGAGGCTGACCACTGGAGAAGTTCGAAATGCCCCAGTCGCCACACGCAGGCCACTATGATGCACAGTGTCCAACATCTGGAAAGTCGAGTCACTAGCCGACCCATAGACCATACACGCATAATCAAGTTTGCTGCGGACAAGGGCTCGGTCGAGGCGCAACATGGCAGTGCGATCGGCACCCCATGAAGTACCCGACAGGACCCGCAAGATGTTAAGCGCCCGCAAAGCCTTGTCTTTAAGCTGACGCAAGTGTGGAAGCCAAGATAACCTGGAATCGAACACCAGACCCAAGAAACGTGCCTGTGGGACAACAGGAATTTGTGCCTGTCCCAAGTACAGGCAAGGATCTGGGTGCAGTGTTCGTTGGTGGCAAAAGTGGACGCACACAGTCTTGTCCGGAGAAAACCGGAAACCATTACTGACCGCCCAGGTCTGGACTTTGTTAATCGCCAGCTGTAGCTGCCGCTCGCAGGTCTGCATGCGAGCTGCCCGAAAGCGCAGGCCGAAGTCATCGACAAACAATGACTGGGGAACAGCAGCTTGCTGAGCAATGGGGTTGATCCCTATAGCAAACAAGATGACACTAAGAACACCTCATTGAGGCACACCATTTTCCAAGACAAACGGGCGGGAAAGAGTTACTCCGACATGAACGCGAAAAGAACGGCCTGAGAGGTAAGCGAAGAGCAACAGTGGCATCTGTCCCCTCAAGCCACAGTCATAGAGACTACGGAGAATCCCATAACGCCAGTTCGTATAATAAGCCTTCTCCAAGTCAAAGAAAACCTGAACCAGATGATGACGCAGGCGAAAAGCCTCCCTCACATCTGATTCAAGGGCAACTAGATGATCGATAGTTGACCGAAACCGTCGAAAGCCACACTGGGACGCAGATAAGAATCCCTGTGATTCCAACACCCACACCAACCGCTCACTGACCTTTCGTTCCATAAGTTTACAGACACAGCTAGTCAGAGCGATTGGGCGATAACTGGAAGGAGAAGTAGGGTCTTTGCCCGGTTTTACAATCGGGATGACCACTGCTGTCCTCCACGCTGCTGGAATAGAGGCCTCTGCCCACACACGGTTGAACATCCCCAGCAAGAACTGCTGGGAGGCAAGAGGCAGATGTTTCAACAGTTGATAGTGAATATCATCAGGCTCCAGGGCGGAGTCATGCGACTTGGACAAAGCTGAAATAAATTCCTGCCAGGTAAACGGTAAGTTGTACTCCTCTAGCCCATCGGAGCGAAAGTCAAGAGAGTGAGCCTCTTCTCTACGCTTAATCCCGAGGAAACCAGGATCATCACTCGAGACCCGCGCAAATGCAGACGCAAGACAATTGGCGATATCCGGCACAGAAGAGACCACGGCATTCGTTACCTTTAACTGCGACACCGGGGAAGGCGCGTTCTTCCCCGAGATCTGGCGCACCTTCCTCCACACTTGCCGAGAAGGCGCCGAGCGTGTGATTGACGAAATATAAGCCAACCACGAAGCACGCCTAGCCTCACGGATAACATACCGGGAACGGGCACGGCAGCGTTTAAAGGCCACAAAGTTTTCAGTAGTGGGGCTCACCGTAAATGCACGCAAAGCACGTCTGCGGGCCTGAATGGCCAGTCCGCAAGCTGGTGTCCACCACGGAACAGTAACTCGTCTCGGCTGCGTGGACGTACACCGGATAGTAGCATGAGCAGCAGCAAGGACCACATCAGTGAAATGAGTGAAAAGTTCATCCACATCAGAAAAGTCCTCAACCGCACGCTGAAATACAGCAGCCCCAGCAAAGGCTGACCACCTAGCTCACTTAAGCGCCCACCGAGCTGGCTTGGAGGCCACAGAACCCCCTTGTGTTGTGGACAACACAATGGGGAGGTGATCGCTCCCATGCAGATCGGCAGTGACAACCCAAGTGAATGAACTGGGATGGCTCGCGAACAGAAGGCTAAGTCTGTGGCCTGTGGCCAGATTACAGTGAGTCATGGCTCCATCGTTCAGGATGCAGACAGACCCCCTCTGCATCCACTCCTTAAGGATCCTCCCTTTGTTGTTAGTATGAGGTCCCCCCACTGGACGTGGTGGCTGTTAAAGTCGCCCAGCAACAGGAAAGGGGCAGGAAGCTGGCGGACCAGGTCCTCCAGGTCACCAACCCCAAAGACCTCATCTGGTGGCAAATAAAGCGAACAGACAGTAATATCGAAGTGGAAAGAAACTCTAACTGCCACCGCCTGAAGCCTAGTGTGCAGAGGCACACTGGCATGTGGCTGAGAGTGTTCAACCAGCACTGCAACACCACCATGTGCACGTGGCACAGGGTCAGCATCCAGACGGTTGACAGAATAACCTCGAACAACCGGATTATCTGAAACCTTATAGCAGGTTTCCTGTAGACAGCAGCACAGAGGTCGCTAATGCGACAAAAGCAGCCGCAGCTCTTCGGCATGGGTCCGATAACTTTGGCAGTTCCACTGAACGATGGCATGCGCAGGCATTAGGGCAGGCTGAAGACTGAATCGTTCTCGTCAATTCCATCTCTGGGCGATCCAAAAACATCCGAATCATCACCCGAATCTAAAGATGGAGTGAGGTTCAGAACGAAGTTGTCCCCAGAAGGAGGAAAAAGTTCCAGAGAATTGGAACAGGAAATCTCTCCCTGCTCCATGGGCAAAGTAGTATCAAGATGTTGAGGGGACACAACGGACCCCTCAGCAAACAGGCCGTTCAACGACCGTTTCACCTTCTCTCCTGGTGGCGACGTCCTCACGGGTGGTGTTGAGGCTTTACCAGCAGGAGGCTTCTTTTTCAACGTTTTCTGTGGTTCACTCCGGGCAGGCGGAGGCTTAGCTTTAACCTACCTGGGAACAGATGCAGCAGCAGAAACAGCAGCAGGACCAGAAGCATTTGCAGGCTGGGCAGAAGTAGACGGCAAGGCAGCAACTGGGTCCGAAGGACCCAAAAAACCCTGCAGAGATGGATGTTGCAGGGTCAACAAAGTTATAAGCTTGCCCACCGTCCTCGTCAAAGACCTGAGCTCAGCGCGTAAATCTGCCAAATCAGCAGACTCACTAACTGGGCCAGGCATTGGCGGTCTGCACACCTGCGCAAAAGAACGTATCATTGCCGGTGCCGATAGTTTGGCTTTCTTTCGGGCCTCCAAGTAGGAAAGCCCGTCATTCACTTTTAGTTCCTGGACTCGACTTTCCTCAACATAAACACGACAGTCCCGTGAAGAGGCTTGGTGCTGACCACCGCAGTTGACGCACTGCTCCGGGCCAGCACAGTCAGCGCCTTCATGGGCTGCCCGAGCACAGGAAACACAGGTAGGCCTACTTTTACACGAGCCGCTGGTATGGCCGAAGCGTTGACAGCGGAAACACCACATCGGGTTCGGAACGTAACTCCTGACCTTCAAGCGCAGGTAACCGGCAGTAATGTGCTGCAGTGCAACTGGCGTATCAAAGGTCAGGAAAAGAGTGTCAGTTGGCTGGGCACCATTCTCGCCTTTCCGTGTCAAATGCCTCACAGCCGTAACACCCTGTGAATTGAGTTCGCCCAGGATGACATCATCACTAAGACCCCTCAAATCAAAGCATGTCATGACTCCCTTGCTGCTGTTCAAAGTACGATGCGGCTCGACATGCACTGGGCATGACCCCAGTGCACTCGCTTCCAAAAGCCTCTTCGCCTGACCATCATCTGCAACCTCCACAAGGTATCCCGCAGCACGGAGCCCAGAGACACTCTTTGGATCAGAACCACAGATCCCTTTCAAAGCTTTGTGTACAGCGAATGGACCGAGTTGCGTAACATCTCGGCCCTCGCCTGTCACCACCAGGAACTTCGGGACTGGCGCTGCTAGTGCGGTGAGGAGGGTAAGAATTTTGGGGCGAAGAAATTTTTGCGGGGGAAGGGGGGGGGGAAAGAAGTTGCCATTGAAAGCAAAAAAGAAGTCGCGGCGGTGCGCTCCCCAGAAATTAAGCCCCGCGCAGCACTTGGGTGATGCAGGACTGGAAGCTGCATATCCAGGGCCCTGCACCAGGAAGGTAACATCGCCGTCTATCTCCGAGAGGTGGCAGCCTAAGCATGCCGAGAGGCGAGGCCACCAAGGAAGCCGTACATACCACCTCCGTCGATAACCCAAACAGTTCGGGTCCGTGATGCAGATGGATACAGCACAAGCCGCCTCCCCACATCGACAGGACCCGAAAGGTCATAGCCGATTGACCTTAGGCCGGCTCGCCCAGGCCACCCGTTCTCCAGAATAAGGAGCCAAAGCCCGAAAGCCAGGATCTCCGTCTCCACGGATTACTAGGTTGCAGCACACGGCCAACATGCTGGGGGATGAGGATGAAAAGCCCAGTGGCCAGAACGGGCAAATTGGAATCAAACGCAAAAGGGGATTCAAACCCCCAAACATCCTCTAAGCAGCCACCCCGGGCCCGATTTGTCCGGATGTCCCTTAACCTCTTTCCGACTAGTACTTGCGACGGGTATAAAACCTGCCCGCCATACACACCGTAGGCGCACTCGCAAACCGTAGTGTTGAGGTTGCTAGTGTTCAAGCCGGACTAAAAACCCTCCGCCATTCAGACCCTTGGCACACTAGCAAACCGTGATCTTGGGTTCCCTTTCCTACGACACACAGGGGTACGGTGGGCTTATTCTACCCCCAGCCCACAGGGGAAGAACTGAATGTCTACGAGCACCGGTCCTAAAATCAACTCTACATCAGTGGTTCCCAACCTTTTTCAAACCGCGACCCCACTTAAAAAAATTTACTGCTATATTTAAAAGACATTCGCAGCCTCTCTCAATTTCAGCCACGCTGAATATTCAACTCAAGCTCCGGCCCCAATAATGCGAATTCCTCACAAGATTCCTTCAAGAACTGAATGTGCCTCTACGAGCACCGGTCCTAAACTCACCTCTACATCAGTGGTTCCCAAATTTTTTCAAACCGTGACCCCCACCCCCAAAATTTGTTTTTCCGCGACCCCACCCCGAAAGTAAATTCCTCCATCCGTCGGTTCCACAACTAGGAAGGTCTGGGGGAGCGTTGTGAGCCAACGCTTTTTGCATTTTAAGCATTTTAAACGTTGTCATTTGCTCATATAAAAAAGCCAAAATAGCACATGTATTTTATAGAACTATACAATATACATAATAATCAATAATAATTACAATTATTATTTATCACATCAGATAAGAAATATCATTTACATTTACGTTGTCAGAACTTCCAAAGTATCATAATTATCATTAATGAGATGGTTGTAGTTGTGTTTTGGACACTACTTCACGAATGGTTGGCTCAATATCACTGAAAAGATTTTAAAAAAGTGAAATATTTTTTTCCTGCTTATATCGCGATCCCCCGAGTGCTTCCCCCCGGAGCTTCCTAACATCGCCACTGTCAGGTCTCTCGATAGTTTCTTACTTAACCAGAATAGTGGACAAACTGATAAATATTTCTTAATAAATTTTTTCGAAAATCCCAAGGAGACTGACCCAGTATTCAGGCTACAGTCACGAAAAAGTTAAGCTGACCTTCAGTAAAAAACGGTTAAAATTTTTTATCATGACGTTGGGGAGCAGTATATAGGAAGACACTGGTTGTGGAGTCTGCTAGTTTTTGAGTATCAGCAGGGGCGTAGCGAAGGCCAAAAATTGGAGGGGGGAATCAGACAAATGTGCCGACTTTTCCCTAGAAGCTAAGGGGTCTGGGGGAGCACTTGCAGCTTCCCCAGTGGGGTCCGGGGCAGAGCCCCGGAAGCTTTTGATTTATCGAAATTTCATTAAGCCATTTTTTGTCATTTTATGCACTCTGCCAGCACAATTGTAAACTGTTCAATTCATTTCATTAAATGGCTTACATGCTCTACCATTAACACTAAACAGTCATAGGAAAACATAGCAACCCATAAGACATGTGTATGCCTATATCATTCAACCCTGGTTACGAGTGCCCATCGATTTCTACTAATCTTGCACACATTATTGGTGACGTTCCTTACTATCACGATATTTTTTGGGGGCAAATAAAAAATAAATTGTCTGCCTTATTTTACAAAATTTTATCAACGAAATCAACCAAGAGTGGGAGGCTTTTTTTTTTTGCGTTTTTTAAAATCTGTATTTTATAAAACATGCGCCAAAAAACTTCGTTTATCATGATACAAACTTTTACACTTTATTTTTTTGTTTTCTTTCCTTTTTTCTTGTATTCCTTGCGTTTTTTTCTTGTGTATGTGGTCTAACGTAATTTTATTCTGAGTACGAAGATTAGATATCAATAAATGGTTTAACACTACGAAAGGTGCTGACTGCAGTTTCGTTTCTCTTCAACAACCGGATATAACAAATAATAATAATAAAAAACAACACAACGAAATGATTGCATGTACCAAAGGTGGAATGCCGCGTGCTGCGGGTGAGTTTTTGACATGTGGGTGGTCCTGTAAACAGGGCGTAGACGTTTGGGTTAGGTTAGGTTAGGCCGTAACATGGAATTTGTTTGCCCCTACCTCATGAATGCTGCCTTTTATAGACAGTTCTGGCTGAAACAGATCTACTTCACCTCAAACGAAAAATGGTAGAATCACACCGTTCGCACAAACAGTGTCTCCTTTGCCGAGTAGTGTTCTCATTCCAACAAGAAAGGCTGCCAAACTTCTAGTCCCAACAATCGCGATCACTTAGTCGAAGCTAAACATCACAACCCCCCATGCAGAGTACTATAAAATCAACACCCTAAAACACCCTAAAACCAAAAAAATAAATAAAACGTGGTTCTGAAGAGATGTAATTTAATAAAAGCAAGCACCTTTAAGTTCAAAACTAGTTCATTCAATCTTTAACAATAAACGGAGGTACATTAGTGAGTGATTTAAAAATTGTATCAAGTTTTCTTTCTTCATTTTTACTTTGATTTTTATGATGGCACGAAGTACAAATTGCAACAAATAAAAAGGTTAAGCCTCATGCATAGTGTATTCCCGATTCGCCGAATCCCGTTTTATCGAATTTTACCCGTTTTAACAAATTCTTTAAAAATTTAGTATTGAAGAAGTTAAAGATGCATTCGTAATTGGGAGGCATTTTGGATTAGATGCGGTATCTGATGTTATATGTTTAGCCGCAGCGAGTGTGGCAGCATAAGAAAGGCACGTCATTTTGGAAGAAAATATTATTCGGCAAAACGGGATTACAAGACAAATGATAGTCAAGTTAATTATGGGAAAGAAAACAATATTAAAGAAGTTGTTGTGATTTCAATAAGACCGGTAATTTTTAGTCATTGTGCCGATTAAATAGTTTACGCTGCATTCGAGTACAAAAAATATTGCACGTACTATAGCAGTTATTATTGGCCAATTAGAAATAAGCCATCAGCGAAAATTATACCATAGAATAATGTAGTACAGTAAGCTATCTTTATGCACTTACGTTTCATTCCAGTGACGTTCCTAGGATTCGCACTGGCACTCCAGTCCATCACCAAATCCCTGCCATATACCAGGAATGACGACAGGTATAAGGATGACTTAATGTCTATTTATTTAATTATTGCCGACATCATTAATTTAATCCATTTCCTCCCTCTGCTTAAACCTTCAACACGATCTGCAGATTTTTCTTGTTCTTTTTCCTAGCTTTGGCCACTGTAAATGGTTTTTCAGGTGCACAGCAAGCTTCAGCCTTACTTTGGTGCCGCTGTTGCGTCTCCTTTCCTGTATTTTTCGGTAATCGTCATCAAACGTTTCTCTCTGTATTTTAAACACACTGACTGAACACACATTCGAACACACTGACTGAATGACCCTTGGTTGGGATGTAGTCGCTGGAATAGGGGAAGTGCCGAATGGGTTTGAGGGTGTGGAGGGAGGGGAAGTGGTTACAATAATTTCCTCATATGTGGGTTAAAACCCATTAAATGTCAGAGATAATGCTGCCTGAAGAAATTTAATGTACCGTCTTTTTCTTCATGTGCGACTATTGTATTGAAAGCAAGCACGTGTTATACCGTAACGTAGTTTTTGGGGAAAAAAAGGTTTTCAGCAACACATTTTTGCCGACGAGGCTCAAAATTGCCGACTTTTCGTGCAACTTGCCAACATTGGAGGGGGGTCCCCCCCTTCATAACCCCACGTGCCGACGCCCCTGAGTATCAGTTAGACGATGGTGTTCGGCAACAATGGCGTAAGACTTTCGCTGTTTACTCAAGTGGTGAAGCCAAGAGCTAACGTATTTTGTACAACGACGAGTTGAAACTTTTGTGAACGAGCGATTGTTGCAATAAAGCGACAGTGGTAGTACATTGTTGCCGAACCATATTTGCACAACAACGATTTGAATGGTTAGTAACCGAGCCATTGTTGTGATAGTCTAACAAACCATTTTTTTGCTCAACTTCATTTTTAAAACTCAATCTACATAATATATAATACGAGCAGGCGGCCAAATCACCGGCCACGCCATTCCGTTGTACAATCAAGTACCCCACACTGTAGTACCATCTTTTGATGGCCTTGGACTCTATTGACGGAATTTGCCTTCAAATTCGGGTTGGGACACTTTATCAATGTCTTCGAACAGGTGGCGCCACTTACCAAACCTGCCATGTCGCCGTCCTTGGACAACAAGTTCGGGTTATAAAACTTTTTCCAAGGTCTTCGGAGAGATGGCGCCACTTACCAGACTGCCGCTCCGTATTTGGGTTCGTTTTTTGGTATTGTTGTGGTACCAAAGCGGCCAACAAAATTTTAGTCGCGTGGGCTATGTATGCCATTGTCGGCGTTGAAGCTAAAAAAAAAAAAACAACCCGTGTCTACTAAACCAGACAACTTTAAACCAAACGACGATTGGTTCTTAAGGGGCCTCGAAACTGGCAGCCTGATACGATGAAAAGGCGCATTTATTTCCTAAACGTTCCCTTCCAGAAAGGAGTTGAATTGTTTTTTAGTTAGTGGGCGGCAACAATCGTTGCTCGCAACAATGTCGCCATCATGCACGGTACCAGGGTGAATTGTTTCAAATGATTAACTTAAACATAGTGTTAATTGCTTACTGAATGCTGGATTTCACAGGGCTTGGTTTTTTAGCCTTAGGTCAACAGGGCTGCACCAAAGGGGAAATGTCACGGGGCGGCGTTTTCGGGAGGTGAGGGAGAGGGCGCCAGGGCAAGTGTGTGTGGCGGGGGGGGGGGAAGATTGAGGCTTAATGGCGCATCGACAGCTTGGTCATTAGCGCCAACCTCAGTCACAGTGCAGTGGTCCGGGTTGTCACTGCACCACACATTACAGAGATATTATTCAAACCCCTAACCTAAATCTCGTCATACATCTGTACCTCCTGCAAAAATTGGAAAACACCGGACAGGAGGACAGACTTATCGCCCAATTGATGCGCAATGTCATGCGGAAGACAGAAATGACGACGAACACCATCAAGATGGCGTCAATCAACAAGGAAGAGCCAGACCGTAAGTGGCCGTCGACACCAATAACATCCAGGAGGGTCAATAACCCATAAAAGGAAACAGTGAGTAAGTCGAGTGTGACCAATGCGCAAACGGGCCAACACCACCTCCACATGGCGACTGCGGTGACACGCCGAGTGCCATTCCTCAACAGTGCCTTTAATAGCTCCTAATTTATTACCGTCCTGTCTGTCCCACAAGGCTTGCCAAAAAGCGTGTAACCTCAGACGCAGAGTTGGAAAGGCGTCCGAGGGAACAAGGCTGAGATCCCTGCCGAGAGGGCCAGAAAGGGCACCTTTCGCTGCACAATCCGCTTGCTCATATTTCCACCTATCCCAACATGGCCCGGGATCCAGCAGAAAAGCACGGTTTTCCGCTGGCCAGACAAGCGGGAAAGCAAAGCTTTGACACGTTGTGTCAAGGGGTTCCGAGGATTGTAATTCGCCAAGGACTCCGGGTACTCATGGAATCGCTAAAGATAATGAAATGCGTGCCCTGAAGGTCAAGGATCCATTCCACCGCCAAACCGAGAGCCAAAAGCTCTGCAGAAAACACAGAATAGCCTGACGGAAGGCGATGGGCAACCGTCACTCCCTTACACACACAAGCACATCCCACACCAACGTCTGACTTCGACCCATCCGTAAACAGCCACTGATAACGAGCGTACTGAGAACACAGCTGCCGGAACTCCTGTAAGTACCTTGCTGGAAGAGTGGAACCCTTTGGAAGGGACGCCAGAGCGAAAATGAAAATGCCACTTGGGACAAGCCAAGGGACCACTGGCATCCCCCCAAGCATCAAGACGCACAGCATTTCAAAGGCTATCTCCTGACAGGACTGCTGGAGCCTATCGCGGAAATCACCCTTACCCACCCTGCGTCTACCGACCATCAAGTCTGGCCCAAAAACCATGGACCAAGCAGGACTGGATTGCACAGCACGCAAACGCACAGCATAGTGAATGGCAAGCTGTCGCCGACGAATGCCCCAGTCGCCAGACGCAGGCCACTGTGATGCACAGTGTCCAACATCAGGAAATTGGAATCACTAGCCGACCCATACACCATGCACGCATAATCAAGTTTGCTGCGGACAAGGCCCGGTAGAGGCGCAACATGGCAGTGCGATCGGCACCCCATGAAGTGCCCGACAGAACCCGCAAGATGTTAAGCGCCCGCAAAGAGTTGTCTTTAAGTTGGCGCGAGTGTGGAAGCCAAAATAACCTGGAATCGAACACCAGACCCAGGAAACGTGCCTGTGGGACAACAGGAATTTGTGCCTGTCCCAAGTACAGGCAAGGATCTGGATGCAGTGTTCGTTGGCGGCAAAAGTGGACGCACACAGTCTTGACCGGAGAAAACCGGAAACCATTACTCATCGCCCAGGTCTGGACTTTGTTAACTGCCAGCTTGTGTGTGGCGGGCAATGCGCGCTACCAAAGTGAATGGTTTCAAAGGATTAACTTAAACATGGGATTACTTGCTTACTGAATGCTGGATTTCTCAGTGATACGGTTTTTTATAGCCTTCAGTCAAACACGCCAGCGACCTTTCCGAGGCTGCACCAAAGGGAGAATGTCACGGGGCGACGTTTTCGGGGAGAGGGAGGCGGGCAAGCGTGGATATGGGGGGGGGGGGGGGGGCCCCAGGAGGGTGGGGATTGGAGGTTAAAGTAATTGTGGGGGAGAGGGCATATGTGAGAGCCATTCAAATGTTCGGTCTTCGGTTTGATTAATTTAAAACCAAAGACCAAACACCTGGAGGGAGGCAGGGTGGGGGGGGGGACACAGAATGCGCACGGGCACAACTAGTAACTGCAATAAATGCCTTATTTGTTTATTTTAATCAATTTTAACTCTTACTTTCAGGTCTTTCTTCGGCTGCAATAAATGTATTAGTTTGGAAACATTGATACATAAACATTGATAGTGGTAGTAGATTTCTTACGTAAGTAAGAAACCTACGCCTTCGTTTTCTATGCCTGTAGAATTCCTTTTTCTTATTAAAAAAATTAATTTCTGTTAATTTAAAGTGTGAACAGTTTAATAATACTTTAAAAACTATTTGGGATACGTAAACATGGAGAGCGATTGCATATTTGCTACTTAAGAAGGAACCAAAGAACTTCGGTTTCTTACTTTCGTGTAAGAAACCCACGCCTTCGTTTTCTTACTTACGTAAGTAAGAAACCCACGCCTAGCCCTGGTTCATACTAGTGGTAAGACAACGGTTTCATTGTTGCAACAGTATGTCTTCATACTGGTTAGACGCTGGTTTTCTGCAACAATGAGGTAAGACTACCGCATTTTGTCCGAGATGCCGAGGATAACAATGTGGCAGTCTTACCTCATTGTTGCAGAAAACCAGCGTCTTACTAATTTGTACTCCGACTCCATTGTTGGTAGAACGTGTGCACATTGTTTCTCAGTTTCGAACTATTTCTGTCTCCTGCTTATATCGTTTCCGTAGACAAACGACAACAAAAAGCCAACAAATTAACTGAGCAAAAAACGGCTTCGCAGTTTAGAAAAAAAAACATTAGAGCTCGTATTCCCATACTCACAGATGTGACGGTACATGAATAAAAATGGATTAAGAGTTCACTTGAATGCAAAGAACTTTAATTTCAACTCCATTTCCAGGGAACAAGGACCGTTTTTACTCCGAGGTTATGTCAGAAAGTGAACACAGTTTGAGTTTGTAATGTTTAAATATTTGTGTGCGTGCGTATGTTTGTGTGCACTTAAAGTATTATGCCGTTTTTTTTTTATATTCGTCTGTGTGTTTTTTATTTTATATTTTAAGTGTGTTTCGTATGAGAGGCTATATGCGTATTTTGTGTGCATTTATAATTTGTGAAACAAGCAGACTCCTAGTTAAAGCAGTTTTTTTTATGGTTTCAGTTTTAGCTCTAGTTCGTGTGAGCAATTATTGTTCATTTATCATTCAATATTGTCGGTGTTTTGCTGTCAATGGCGTCTCTTTTGTGTGTGTTTGAGAGTTTAGGTTTTCGTTCTGTTTCGTGTGCGTGTATATATTGCATTTTTGTGTGTGTTTTTTTTTTTAAATATACAACCGTTTTGTTTGTTTGATTAGTGATGTATACATGTATGCGTGTGGATGGAGACTGGCATGTCACAATCCTTGTTCCCTGTAATTGGAGTTCAAATTAAGTTCGTTGCATTCGAGTGAACTCTAATCCGTTTTTAATCGGTTACCTTCACATCTGTGAGTGTGGGGATACGAGCTCTAATGCTTTTTTTTGTTCAGTTAGTTTGTTGGATTTTTTGCTTCCGTTTTATTGTTGGTACGATTGGTCTACCATGTGTACGGTGTGTCCATTGTCGACGCAATTTTGTCTTAACATTATACGCATTTCTAATATCTCATTTTTTGAGATATTAGAAAAAATGAGATATTAGAAATACGTATAATGTTAAGATTCTGCCCTAGCTTTGTACCGTGAAAATATATCATATTTTCGCGGTACAAAGTTTGGGTACAAAGCTTGGGTCTAGATTTAGTATGTGTCATCTCGATGGGTAGTTGATTATGGATTGTTGCAGGCAGGCTGTAACGTAATTTGCAGTTTATTTGTATGTTGTGTATTGTGATAGAGCGCATGGCTTCAAGCCCGTAAGCTCTTTTTAAAACCGTTAACCGTAATGAAAATATTTAGTAAGACACCGGGTTCTCTTTGGTAAGAAGTATGTTCATTGTTAAAACTTGTGTTCACGAAATAGACAGACGCTTTTAACAATGGAAAACGACGAAAGAGGAATACAAATGATATAATTCCACTACTGCAACAATGGTCCAACAATGAAAGAGCTGTACCAAGAGTTGAAAGAACTCTCTTATGCTCCAGAAGTTAAATCAGCTTTCGAGTCTATGTTAAAAAATACTAATATAATGGTGTTTATCAAAACAATGACTCCGCTACTCGTTAACCAAAATCCAACCGTAGTGCCAAAAACACTATCGTCTCGATGTGGGAAGATATGAAATCTAAGAAAAAGGAGACTGTCATGGTTAAAAAAGCGGGTTATTCGAATAGAGTTGCTTATAAACTTTACGACGATCCTAATGACGAGATAAAGAGACTCAGGCTTTTGTATAAATCTACTTGGCCTGCGAAAAAGAACATAAAAGCAAGATGGTCGAAATTTCATCAGAAATACAGAAAAGACAAATTATAACTGCTCAGGAGAAGCGGTGGCTTATCAAAATTTGGGTTTAGGTTCATATATATGAATAAAGAACCATGGAAACAAACAAAAATATCAAGATGAGGTACTGCGTCAAATGTGAACATTACATTTATAATGGCCCCGAGCCGTCTGTTATTATAACCTCAAAAAATAACCGACAGATGGAAGTTGTATTTTGCGAGGTGTGCTGGGCGAAAAGAGCTTCTTTATCAAGTCTGGGAAGGGAAGTGTAAACAAAATCATAGATTAGTTACTGCTCGAACTGCATTCACCGGGCTACCAATACTGCAGCCCAGGAACTAAACTGGAAACAAGATTGGCTTGAAGAGATCCTGGAATTAATAAACTAGACGAAGCATGCAAAGAACACGATATCGCTTACTTAGAGAGCTCGGACATAAAAAAGATCAGCACGCTGCCGATGAAGTTCCAATTTCCAAAGCTCAAGGAGTAAGAGATGATCCTTCTCTGGCATGGAGAGAAAAACAAGCCACTTTGATCATAAGAAAATGATGAAAACAAAACTTAGGTTCGGAATTGGATATAAAAAAAAATGGATCAACTCGTAAAAGAACTTCACAAAGCAACCCCAAAAAATATTCTGAGACGGAAAGTGATTGTATTGAGCCTGAAAGATCTATGACAGGCTGATTTGGTGGAAATGATACCTTACGCTAACCTAAAAAAGGGGTTTAACTACCTACTAACCTTCACTAACGTCATATCCTAGTTCGCTTGGCCGATTCCCTTAAAATCTAAATCCGATATAGATGTTACCGAAGCTTTCAAGAAAATACTCGCAGGTGCAACGGCATCTGCAAATTTACAAGTCAAGGTAGTGAGTTCTGCAATAAAGACTTCAAAGCCCTACTAAAACTCATAACATTAACATGTGCTCTATGGACTCGTGAGAAGAAAGCGACCGTGGTAGAACATTTCAACAGAACGCTGAAAACTTAAAAGTGGAAAAGATTCACCAGACAAGGGAATTACGAGTGAACGCACATTATCGATGGGTTAGTTACCAAGTATAATAACATGGTTCATTCCACCATAAAACTTAAACTGAGGGAAGTAACTGAACGTCACGAACCGTTTTTGAGACGAACTAGTACTAAATGGCTGTTAAAGAAACCATGGGGGTGGGGGTATTCACACCGCACAGTGGGGAATTCGGGGGAGGGGCAGCAGTGGGCAAGGGAAAGGGCTACCAGGGAGTAAGCGCATGGGGGAAATCTGACCATGCACTGGGAGAATGTGGGGAGAGGAGGTCGGGGGAGGCGGGAGGAGACAGATTAGGAGCCTCGAAGTTATTTTCATTTCGTGCTACCCAGTAAAGTATTTCACTTAGGTATGCGGGAACCGGCTAGACCGGCGTCGCCGGGGGTACAGCTAGTCTTAAATAATATGTCCTTCCTTTTTTGCCGTATACAATTTTTTCAATGCAATAAACATTTAATAAAAATTATTTTCTTCCCTTCCTCAATATTTTTCCTCCTTATTAATTAAAAAGGATAAAGATTTTGTATTTTCAGAATGGATCCTAAAAAGCATTTTCCCTGTGTTTACTGCGCAGACGTATTCACTTCCCAATATTAACTACAGAATCACCTTTGGTCTGAACACTCGTCCATTTTGAAAGAACAATGCGAGTGTTTCATCGACAAGTTTCCCGTACATCTCGGGGATTGCGTTCGTCTATCCCAAATGCAGGGGTTCTGCCACCATCAATACGAGATGCTTCTGCGGGAAGAATTGGGACTCATCTCTCCGCTGCAATTTATACTATCGGTTTGTCTGGCATTAAAATCACTTTTACTGGTTTGCCTAAACCAGATGGTCAACTACATGACCCAAATCTGCTTTGGGGTTGAATTCGTCAGGGATACGACCGTAATTCAGGCGGGTGTCTGGTCGCGATACTCAGAAATTTACGACCCTAACACATTCCTGCTCTCGTGGACGAAGCCTTCGATAAGATTCAAGGTTCTATCGACGCTTTCGCCAAGCATAGAAGTGGTCGGGTTATTTCCCAATGAACAACCTCATCATCAGGGTGACAAAGTACAAACTGATGCAGGCGTCATCCTACATTCCGCTCCCAAAGGCGCTCTTCGGCAAGTCATACACCGTGGTTAACATTAAAAACTTAAACAACCTGAAAGCTTTTTCTACTCGGTACTGGCAGCAGGTTTACAATTAACTAGCAAAAACCCGGAAGATTATCTCGAGTTCGAAGATGTTCGAAGATATGCTTGACACCAGCATGGGGGGGGGGGGGGACAAGGCTTAATGGCGCCGACAGCTTTGGGGGGGGGGACTTGAGGCTTAATGGCGCGTCGACAACTTGGTCATTAGCGCCAACCTCAGTCACAGTGCAGTGGTCCGGGATGCCACTGCATCACACATTACAGAGATGTTATTCAAACCCCTAATCTAAATCTTGTCATACATCTGTACCTCCTGCAAAAATTGAAAAACACCGGACAGGAGGACAGACTTATCGCCCAACTGACGCGCAATGTCATGCGGAAGATGGAAACGACGACGAACACCATCAAGATGGCGACAATCAACAAGTAAGTGGCGGACCGTAAGTGGCCGCCGACACCAATAACATTCAGGAGGGGCAACCCCCCGCAAAAGGAAACAGTGAGTAAGTCGAGTGTGACCAATGCGCAAACGGGCCAACACCACCTCCTCACGGCGACTGCGGCGACACGCCGAGTGCCATTCCTCAACAGTGCCTTTAATAGCTCGTAATTTATTGCCGTCCTGTCCATCCCACGAGGCTTGCCAAAAAGCGTGTAACCTCAGACGCAGATTTGGAAAAGCGTCCGAGGGAACAAGGCTGAGATCCCTTCCGAGAAGGCCAGAAAGGGCCCCTTTTGCTGCAGAATCCGCTTGCTCATTTCCACCTATCCCAACATGGCCCGGGATCCAGCAGAAAAGCACGGTTTTCCGCTGGCCAGGCAAGCGGGAAAGCAAAGCTTGGACACGTTGTGTCAAGGGGTTCCGAGGATTGTAATTCGCCAAGGACTCCAGGGCACTCATGGAATCGCTAAAGATAATGAAATGCGTGCCCTGAAGGCCAAGGATCCATTCCACTGCCAAACCGAGAGCCAAAAGCTCTGCAGAAAACACAGAATAGCCTGATGGAAGGCGATGGGCAACCGTCACTCCCTTACAAACACAAGCACAAGCCACGCCAGCGTCCGACTTCGACCCATCAGTAAACAGCCGCTGATAACCGGCGTACTGAGAACATAGCCGCCGGAACTCCTGTCATAAGCGCCAACCTCAGTCACAGTGCAGTGGTCCGGGTTGCCACTGCACCACACATTACAGAGATATTATTCAAACCCCTAATCTAAATCATGTCATACATCTGTACCTCCTGCAAAAATTAAAAAACACCAGACAGGAGGACATACTTATCGCCCAATTGACGCACAATGTCATGCGGAAGATGGAAACGACGACGAAAACCATCAAGATGGCAACAATCAACAAGGAAGTGCCGGACCGTAAGTGGCCGCCGACACCAAAACCGACACCAGCATGGTATCTTACCCTATGAAGCTCGGTGAAATTGTCAAATTCGAAAAAGCAAACAATCTCTCCATTAACGTTATAGGTTTTCACAACGTGGAATGTACCCGCTTTGTGTTCTGAAAAATGTAGATGGTCAACCCATCGATCTTCTCTTGCTGGGTGGCAAATACGACGAAGATGCTGGAACGGTGAACACTCATTACTGTGCCATAGACACATCACCAGAATTTTATGCTTCCGTTCCGAGGTATGGGCACTCATGTCATGTTCTATTGCTGGACTGTTTTGCCGGGTTTGGAAAGGAATGGATGCTCTTGACTCACCGAAAGAATGCATGAAAATCAACCCTGCACAAGCTCCTAAATTCATGCCACCCGGAGAAAACTATCTCAATTTTCGGCGTTTCAGCCCTAAAAACCCCTTTCCGCACATCTTCTACGCCGATTTCGAGTGTATCCTTCACCCCGTGCAAACCGCTTAACCCGAAGCTTCCTCGAGTTCAACAAAAATCCATCAGCACGTGTTTTGCAGCTTCTGTTACATTGCTGCGAGACAGAACGGGGAGATTGTTAGTCAGCAATATTATTATCTTCGGAGAAGATGCCGTTGACGTGTTTTACGAATGCTTGGTGGCAGAAATACAAGATTACCTTACGCTTGCGAAACTACTAAAACTCATCTGAGCCGAAAAAAAAACAGTTACTCTCTCTCACCAACGTCTGCCGTTACTGCAAAAAACCCTTCAACTGCAGAGACCTCAAGAATGTTAGCGAGCAAAAGGTAAGGGACCATTGCCACATCAGCTGGAAATACAGGGGAGCCGCTCATTCAAAATGCAACTTGAGCGCTTGAGTACGGAGAACCAGTTCCGTCGTATTCTATAGTCTAGAAGATACGACATGCACCTCCTGGTATCCACCGTGCACGAGTGCATGGGAAAAGCGGAAGTCACTGGCCAAAATGCGGAGAAGTTTCAGAGCATGACGATTAAAAGGAAGGGTGTAAATCTTCGATTCATGGGCATTCTTAGTTTCTTGAAAGCTTCATTAGACACTCTGGTAGAAAACCACAATAACAATAAATTCGTGTTTCCCATTCTCAAAGCCGCCTTGGACTGTGGCCTAAAATCTGCTTGGATACACAACGGCATGACCCGAGAGTATGCTAAAAATCCCCTGATGCGAATGGGTGTCTACCTTTAACAGCACGTGCGAGACATGTCCATTTTCGATAGGGAAGAACTACCATGGAGAATATCGTTTTTCTCCCAGCTGAAAGACGAAGCGTTAGCCGGTGATGAGTAGGCTACAGTTGCACGCTAAACCTCTGGCTCAAGATGAAAACGAAAAAATTTGATTGTACCATGAAATCTACCAAATGACGGACGTTTTCCTGCTTGCAGGAATTTTCGAAGATATTAGAAAACTTTGCCTGGAAAACAACAAGTTGGATCCCTGATATTACCTATCCACTCCAGGATTTAGCTGGGCAGCTCTCCTCAAAAGGATGAAATCCAAGTTGGAGCTCTTCACCTATGACGGGAAGCACAACCTGGTAACTTCCAGCATTCGAAGCGGTGTTTCCTTCGTTGGAAAAAGGTTTGCGAGAACCAGCAACAAGTACCCACCCAACTTCGACCGTCACGAACCCTACGCCTACATAGTACACTTGGACATGAATTAAACAATCTTTATGAGTTTGTTATGAGCGCTCATCTGCCGTACGATGGATTCCATTACCTAACGAGGGAAGAAATCAGGACCTTCGGCATAGACACCATGCTGGACGACGCGGACGTCGGATACATTCTGGAAGTAGATCTTGAATATCCCAGAGAGCTTCACGATGAGCATCACAATTACCCCCTCGCTCCGGAGAAGATAAACATTAGGAAGGAATTCTTGTCCCCTTATTCAAGAGATTTGGCCAAAGGCTAAATGAGCACTCTTAAATCTTCGCCCAACACCAAACTGGTTCTGAATCTTCTGCACGCGAAGAAGTACGTCGTCCACCACCGGAACCTAAAATTCTACCACCGGCACGGGTTAGTTCTTCGCCGCATCCGAAGATTCCACGCTTTCAGCTAGAAGCTGTGGATGAGCGGCTATATCGAGTTCAACACTGAGAAAAGGCAAGCGTCGACTGCTTCATTCGAGAAGAACTATTTTAAACTTTTGAACAAAATCAGCTCGACGTCAAGCTATGTATCGACTCTAAGAGGGTATCAAAATACATGTTCCAACCTCATGTTGACACCTTCAAGATCTTGAACGAAAACGTTGTGCAGATCAACAGACGTATTCGAAGCGTTTGGTGCGATCTCCCTACTTACTCGGGCTTCTCCATTTTGGAACTTTCTAAACTTGCAATGTACGAGTTCATTCGACCAAAGTATGGACACTGTGCAAAACTCCTCTACACTGACACGGACAGCTTTTTCTACCGAATTCAAATGGACGACGTGTTTGAGGACATGCTCCAGAACCCAGCTCGTTTCGACATGAGCAATTACTCTCAAGACCACTACCTTTTCTCATAGTCGAATAAACAAGTCTTAGGAAAGATGAAAGACAAGATGGGTGGCGTACCCATCCAAGAGTTTGTCAGACTAAGAGCAAAGGTGTATGGAGAAAGAAGAGTACTAAATCGCCCAAAGGAATTCAGAGATCGTTCGTCAAGAAGCACTTGTCCTCTAACGATTACAAATCTGCTTTGAAATCGAAGACACAAGCACAAAATAGGACTTGGGCGAAGACCTGCATTGTTGGACACGAGCTGAGTTCTGTGCGAGTTTCTAAATCCCTCCTCTCGCCATATGACGATCTTGGACAATGGTGAGGACACCCTAGCTACCGGCCACTACCATTCGGGTGCTTGGAAAGAGAACGAGGACGACTTTGACTCAATGAGTGGCGAGCAAGGAAAGAATAAAGCTAATATAGCACTCAAAATTCTGGAAGATGAAAACGTGAGTTTGGAGAAAAAGTTGGAAGAGAGCGAGAAAGTGGCTAGGAGATTCTGTTTACTGGAGAACCTTCAGAGAAGATTGGAGGACCCTTCCACGTGGACGAGGAGTGAAAAATGGAAACGAGAGAATTGGAACGGGAAAGACAGGCCTCATTATGTCTGGAGCTGTAAAAATAGAGATTGAAGAAAAAAGCCGCTTCTATGAACAAAGCTCGTGCTCAAGAAACTGAAGCGCAGAGAAATGAGAGAATAGCAAAAAAAAGCTGTGGCTAAAAGGAAACGTCTACAAAACGAGACGGATGATGAAAAGAAAGATAGACTGGCGAAAAGACGAGAGCCGAGTGGAATTTAATGAGCTTGAATACTATGTGGATTATGCCTTCTCAGGAAGGGAAACCACATATAAAATAAGTAAAACCCGCTATGTGGACTAGGCCTACCGGGGAAACCATATCTAAAATAAGAAAAATGGGCCATGTACCTACCTGATGGGTGGTCTGGAAACCGGTTCTTATTACAAGCTCATCACATCAATGTATTTTCAATACGCGACAGTTCATAAAAGCAACTTTTAGGTACCTGATTTGAGGACCCTAATGTTGCTAATTCGTCAAAGCAGTATAGCACTCGAAAGTTCTCATATTGTGAAAGCTCATAATGCGTTTACACTCCTGAGACCCTCTAATGTTGCTAATTCGTCATTGCCAGGAGTGCAGCTAACAAACAATTCGTTATTTTCATAACGTGATTGCTCAAAAAGCATTTGCAGGCACCCCTCCCCAATTTTTGGACACCCCTTCTCCCCTCCCTAATGTTGCTAATTCGTCATTTTCATGCTCTGAAAGCACTCTTACAATGAAAAAGCTTGTAGAGCATTTGCGAGAATCCCCGACCCGGCGTGACTTACGCACTTGGAGGTAGCATATGGTCACATTGAGGTAGCAAAAGGACACTGAGGTATCAAAAAGACATATTTAGGCAGCAAAAGGCCCTCCCCGTCGATGACCTTGACTTAGAGTAACATTTCCAGTTTTAATGGGTTTTCATCTTGGAAAATGACGTCACTACCGGTTTTCGTGGGTGCCATCTTGGAAAATTATGCCCCGCCCACCGGAAGTGACGTCATAGCTATGCCCACCGGAAGTGACGTCATAACCCCACCCACCTACCGGAAGTGATGTCACGGGGAGTGTTTGTCTGTTTGTGGCTGCCATATCGCAAATGCAACTCCCTTTAACTTATCAGGATGTGTATAGGGAGTTGTAAAATTCCATCCCCCAGAAACAAAACATTTTATGCCACTGCTCCTTGTTAATCAGGGCTCTGTACTAATCAGTGAGGCATGGTGCTCCCGCTGCCCCTACTTGCTACGGTCCTGTGTCTAGGAGTGGAAACGTTTTCAGTTTTTTTGTGAATGTTTTTGATGCTCCTATGTTATTTTGGCACACCCACAACGGACTGACCTATTTTCCATTATAGGGTGCCATCTTACATTAGCCACAACGACGGACAAAGGACCGGGGAACAGTGGCATCTTAGTCCTCTTGCGTAGCTGATAATCAGTGATGATGATGACTTTTTCTCCGAATTCATTGCAAGAAGTCTTATGATGAGACCAGTCAAGCTTCTGACATTTCTTGCTGCAATAATGTGACTGGAAACAAGCTCCGCAATGGTGAAGGTTTGGCTGCTGGATTCCACAACAATTGCAGGTTTGGCTTTTGATGGCAACTTCGCATTCAACCTAAAATTAAAGATAAAAATTAGAGAGGCATACAGCTTGCTGTTTCAAGGTTGTATACGCCTAATGCGCTGATCGCACTAAAATCTGTCGTTTATGTATAAAGGGACAATTTTCACTTTCATTTTCACTTTTGCTGTTTCGTTAAGTATTTCTTCAATGTCAATAGGCCTTGCTTTTCCCTTAATGAGTCAAGGCAAGGTGATTCTCCTATCGTACGAGGCCCGGGGCAATTTGCCCCCTCTTCCTCTTGGTTACTGCGGCTCCGTGTCTAGGAGTGGGAGCGTTTTCAGTTATCCGCAACGTTTTTTGGAGATCCTATGTTATTTTTCTATACACACGACTTCATCAGTCGTACTGAAGCATCATCAGTAGCCTACCATTCGTTTATGGAATGATTCTGGAAAAGAATGGCACTACTGCAACTTGAAAATAAAATGTAAATGCGTCCCATCGTTTACAATCAGCAGGTGTTAGTTAATACAATAATCGACACATTAGGCCTAAACTACCACACCGTCAGGTAGCACAATCCTGTTTTAGGCAATTTAGCGAAACACGAGTATGGTGTAAAGTCAACGTCAGAATTACAATCAATCCCGTTTATGTAGTTACAGTTTGACGTTAATCGCGAACCATACTCTAGTTTCGCTAAATTGCTAGATGGAAAAGAAACGTACGGTAATTCGTCCATGAAAATCGGGGGTAGATGAAACATTATAACATTTTATTTTTGATTGTCCATTTCATTTGATTGTTCATTTTGAGCGATGAAATTTCATGTATAGTTCGTACGTTATTTCAGTTGGTGTTTTCGAAAGGCCGACGCAAGTTCACATAATTATGTGAGGAGGGAGGGG
>JAHWFP010105355.1:23034-37582 GCA_023313725.1 Lithobius niger | reverse complement strand
ATCAACTATCCCGTGGTTTTGCACAGGGACAGGCGACGTTTAAAAACACCAAGAGACGGCGCACATCTGACATCTTCAGATAGAGTATTCCACGCTCTGACCACCCTGATACCAAAACAAAACCTCCGAACATCCACCCAACATCGCCGAAGAAACAAAGTACGAGGTCCAGCAAACCTATTCACTCGAAGAATTAGGAGCTTCCTCCAGTCGATGTCAGTGAGTCCGCTCAGGAGCTTGAAGACACAAATCATATTGAGATTTTGTCTTCAATCAGCAAGCGTTGCCAACCCAAGCGAGCCCAGCCAATCATCGTATTCAGAATGATGTAAATTCCAAACGTCCTCGTCAATCTGCTTAATGTCACCCAATAGATATGGGGACCAGACAGGAGAACAATATTCCAGTGGTTCGAGGATTAGCCTCTTATGTTGTTTCACTGAAACTTGCAGAAATACCCTGCCAATTCGGTTGTTGTTTGGTTTCCATATTTAAAGACACATAATTTTCACCGTGACATTTTTTTAACCATTTCTGTGACGATTTCTGCTGCAAGTTTAACCAAATTCCAATACAGGCCTAGTTGACCTGAACAAGACAACGGCGCTGGTCCCGTCGACTGTTGTTTCCCCATCGACTCCCCCGATGCACCTTCATCTCACAGGAGGGGGAGGGGGAACGACAACAACCAGCTCAAGTTAGAATGTCCATTAGCTCCTTTTCTAACGCCTGTAACCACATGGCCCAAACGTTCATGGACCCTTTCTTTGTCCAGATAATCTCGCTGAACATACATTCGCGAGCCTTCACATCCCAGACAAAGATACTGGTCTCCCTATCCCATCCTGGTCCCCCCGATCATCGCTTCAACCGGCAACTTTCCTTTGACCATACCACTCGATCAAAGAACGAAGAGGGAGGGTTCTCTCCCAGCACAACCTCCGCAAGGACTGGGTTAACCAGCTCACTGCAACAGAACACCATGATCCTTATACTTGCTGCTACTAACTTTTTCTCTGCACCACGATTTTTTGCTGACCAATATGGCTGCAGTCGCTTCGACTAGCGGTCCCACGAGGCCAAATTTTCCGCGACGCCTGTCTCTTGTCTCCTGGCACCTTGTCCTGTCCCCCAAGGCTCATCTTACAGGACAGGGGCCCCTCGTCTATCACGGACTTAACATATAGCTCCACCTCGTCACTTAGGCCGGTCTCTGCTCTCCAGCTGTCCGTTTCGACAGCAGCACCACCAGACCGAGTCTGCCACGTTGCCTAGGCACCTTTTAGACTACTGTCCCCAAGGCACGACCTGGTCCCTGGCCACGACACTTGGTCCCCACCATATCTCATCTACTATGATTTTGCCCTGTGACAATCGACCGTTCTTGTTTTCTTTTGTCTTAGTTAAGACCTTTCAACGAAGCACTAGCTCTGGATTCTTCTTTTTCATGACGGTCTTTTGTCATTTCACCCGAAGGACCAGTACCGGATCCTTACCTTCTGATCTATGCAGCGAGTGCCTGCGCTCGCTACTGTCGCACCTTACGCTCAGGACAAGAGCTCCATCTTTACTGAAGCCAGGCACACCTACGCGACTCTCTCCTTCACCAGTTACAGCACCCGGCATTGATCCAGGCCGCTCCTTTCCAGTGACACGCCTGTCCCACAACATGTGTATTGCCGTCCGATCCACCTGCCTCGTCGGTCGCTACTGAACCATCCCCTGTCCCGGATGCTCCTTCCCCGTCCTCGACAGCTCTTCATACTGCCATCTGTCATAAACTCCATTAGCAGCTGAGGTGGACCGCCCTTGGTAGCAGGCGACATCCTTGCATCCAAACCCTGAATGGCTCGTTCAGGTACCACCAGAACGTTGCTACTGGAGGCGTAAGTGGTTAAGAAAGAATACTTGTTTCTGTTCTTTACTTGAAAAAAGATTTCGCGAATGATAATCCTTACGAGATTTTTAGTGTATGTAACACTACGGTTGCGTTGTTTTCAACTCGCATTTCCAAACTTATTACACTGCAACCAGGGGTGTCGTGCCATTTGGGGGATGGGATACATGCTCCCCTCTCTCAATTTCCCATAAACAAACACGATTTTGGGTTGTGCGCGGACGGCGGGCCGCCTGGTACCAGCCCTTCCTTTTAAAAAGTGTCAATTTGGGTCTTCCAGCTGTCTCAAACTCATTAAAACGTTCCCCCAGTCCCCTAGTTGGAAAAGATTTTGCCCTACCCCCCCCCCCCCCACCCTTATTTTGTGAGTGTACGACGCCCCTGATGGCAGCTCGTGTATATCCATGAAAATTCACAGCCACATAAAATTAAATGAACAACCACTTGAGTTGTTCATTCGTGTCGTTAGGTTTGGGTCTCAGACAAAACTATTCAGAAACAGACCTACAATTTTGGGGAACATTTTATATAATTCTTGTTCTCTGAAATTGCAGGTCAAATTGTAATTCATGGTTTTTATTCTGAAAAACTTACTGTTTACTAGTGTGCCTCCAGAGTTATAAATTTTTATAGAGGTACGAGGGTGTGTGTGTTTTTTTTTTTTATAAGTGGAGGTGTTTTTGTAGTTTTTTTTTCCCCTCAAATCGTACAAAATATATTATTGGTACTCTACACCCAAAATGTGTGGTTAGGTGGGGATTGATGGGTGGCAAATTTTTGTACATATTACTTTTTTGAAAACAAATAAGTGGGAAACGAGCGTTTATTCATTACTACAAGTTAAAACTGGACGTCTCGCTCTTATCACTATTTGGTGGGTCTGAAAAACAACCATATTACTTTCACAAAAGACTTTGTTTTGATCAACAGCCAAGCTCAGGGAGATTCTTTCAGACCGAAATTTGTTGTTCTTGCATTCTATTTATGGTAGAATAAACTCAAGTGTATTCTGCAGTAGCCTTTAAGGAATCCTTCTTACTTTGCAAGGTACTGTTGGGGAATATATCTTGCTGATATCAATGCACAACGATTAGAATTACTTCCCGTGGCTTGACTGTGGTTAGCTTTTCCTTGACGAAGTTTAGAATGTGGAGTGGCCGCCACATTTTTCAGCTCTGTCAGTGCGCCTTGCTGCCAGTACAGCTAACTCGATAATTTGCGTTGCATCATGGGAGGACTCAAGAAAGGATGCGACCATTACAGCTCCCGGCGATCCTCAGCCCTAGCACCTTGACTACTATCGATCACAGCATTCCTTGGGCCAAGGTTTGCTGTCTCCAACCACACCCTTCATCGTTCTTCTTACAGTCACCGAGCGGCATCCTTCGGTACTCTCCTTGGACTTTCGCCATATTGGTCTCCGTTCCCCAAGCCCTCTCCTTCCGCCTTTGTTTGCCCAGACTTCACGGTGTCCTAGGCGCTCGCACCCGTTTCTGTATTCCCTGACGTATGGTTCCCCTACAGGTGGTAGAGTCTGCCACCTGCGATTCTGCGTTCACGATTTTCTGCCACGTTCCCGAGTGCTACGCTGATGGATGGTGTACGGTTCACAGGGTCAGTTGATTCTGGGGCCGCCGACTCGTAGCACGGGCAGTCGTTAACCTTGGCCCTATCGCCACGTTTGACAAGGTCTGCTAATAAGGAAAACCAGATATGGATGTTTGCGTCGGCAATGAAAACGTAAAATACCACGGTGAGGCCTGGTTAATTTTACTTTTTGTTGACTAAATGAAAATATACATCACCTTTACCCACCCGGCGTCCCCTCTTGGTCGCCAAGGTTCACATGTGAGGAAGAAGGATGAAGCAAGGTCCGACTAGGACCATTAAGCCTCATCTCTCCCCCCTCCCCCCCCGACTAAAAATGTTTTATAGAGTCCTGCATCCGCACACGGGCAGGGGAGCCAACTTTCATCGCTAGGGATTGAGCTACAATTGGGAACGATATGCTAGTAAGGAAAACCAGGTAATGTATGTTTTCATTTAGGCCACAAAAAATAAAATCAACCAGGCCTGACCCTGGTACTTATAGTGCGTTTAGAAAAATCAGTTTTAGTGCTGAAGACACTGCTGGCGGGTTTGCAACACTTGGCAATTAGTTACTGTAAAAAGTAAGGTCTCTATGCTTCAAGGTTCGGTTTTGAAAATAGAATTTTACTGATTGTCAATGCTTTCTTTTAGGGTTCTGATGTGCCCAATATTTCTGCGGAAAATACCGGAACAACACAACTAGGTGAGAAATAAAATTTTGATTGCTTCATTATCTGCCCATTCAGTGCTGTAACTATCTTGTTAGTGCACTGAATGTCACTACTGTATATAAGCCTTAAATGTCGTAATTTTATCTACAGTTTTTCCCAGTCTACCAAGTGACGCGCCTCACAAAATACTGGCTGTGAGGAGAGAAGACGTGCAGATAATGCTTCTGGAACTTTACATGGATTCCACTATCTTGACCCATCGTCTGAAGACGTCATTTATCGGTGAAGGTGGCCAAGATGAAGGTGGCCTCACCAAAGAATTATATACTACATTTTGGTGTAGTGTAGAGAAGCAATATTTCAGAGGGGAAGACTGTATTGTCCCATTTCTGCCTTTACACAGGTACAGAAAAGATGTTGGTAAATTCCAGGCGTTGGGCAGACTTTTGGCACACATGGCTGCAATTACCCAAACCCTACCATCCAAAATTTCAAGATTGGCATACTTATCTATCGGCGGCGTAGACACTATGGACGAAGATGTTCTATTACAAGATTTTATGTCGTTTTTAACACGTTCTGAGCGACGATTATTGTCAAGGGCACTGGAGAAATTTGACGACTTGTGTCATGCAGAAATTGATCGATTGACATCGTTGTTTTCTGCATTTTCTTTTTATGCGATTCCCAGCAAAGAGGAAATCCGCGATCAAGTGTTGGGTATTGCAATGGAAAATTTGGTCACAAAGCCAAAACCATTATATACTGAAATGCGAAATGCCATTCCCTTGTCTTTTTTGATTGAATTTTGGGATAAGTTAACCATTAAGACAATAACCGAAATTATTGAATCCCAACGCCCTACTCCAAAGAAAGTGGTGAACGGGTTAGTTACTGACGACGACATTAGCAATGAACAGGAGAAGGTTTTGTACTATCTGAAAGAATATGTACTTTCTCTTAGCACTGAAGATTTGGAGACTTTCTTGTTATTTGTTACAGGTTCGGTACACATGCCAAACCCGCCAATAAAGGTTGCTTTTACAAATTTGACTGGTGAGTGCCGGCGCCCTCTGGCACATACATGCTCAAATGTAATAGAGTTATCCATTGCCTACAGTACGTATCAAGAGTTTAGGAGAGAGCTTAAAATGTACTTAGAATCTTGTACATCTTTTGAATACAGCGCTGTTTAGGGAGCATAAAGAATAGTGGTGTACCGATTCTGATACCGATTATCTTTCAAAAATGAACACAAACCACTACTGTAAATGACTTGAAATTGTCTACCTTCCCTTTTCTGGGGGTTTGCTATAGTATCGAAAGAGTATCTTAATCTTGGAACAGAAAATTAATTTCGGTAGCTTAAATCATCGTAAAACCGTACTTGATATCGTTTAGCAGTATTTTCGTGGTTTGTACAGGGTGGTCCACAAAAAACTGAAGGCCCAACATTTTTAAAGTGCAACTTTTCTAGTTAGCAACCCTCAGAACCAGGAGAGGACAGAAATCCTCCCGTTTCATTGGATTTGATTTCTGTCCTCTCCTGGTTCTGAGGAGGTGCTAACTAGAAAAGTTGGATTTAAAAAATGTTGGGTCGTCAGTTTTTTGCGGACCACCCTGGTATTGGACCACTTACCTGTTAACAACTTTTGTTGAGTTGTTTGTATTATATTATATTAACTTTGAAATCCCATCTAGAATGGTGATGTAAGTGTAGTAGGTAGAATACGTTACAGTTGATTGCTGATAACTCTGTCAGGACTTTATTATAATAAGATTGCTTCCTGTTTTGCTTAGGGTTTCAGTCCCATCAACTCCATCTTCTTTCTAAACTGTGTCCGATTGGAGTCAACAGTTGCAATAAGCTGCACAAATCTTCTAGTATCTTCATGCTCTTTCACTTTAGTTTTGTTAATGTGAATTTAACTATTTTTGTTAATCAAGTATTTTCATTTTAAATTAATTTTAATTCAATTTTTAATTTTTTTTTTTAATTAAATATATCCAGAAAGCAAATATTTTAAATCGTTTCAGTGTAAGGAAGGGCATGGATCTTGGAGCAAAAATCATACTTAATGCAGGTACAGGACAGAATAAAAAAAATTGTTTTAACTTTTCGGTTATTTTAAACTTATATTTTTTTTAAATTTAAGTTTTATTTAATTTAAAGTCTTTAAAAATTTAATGTTTATTCATCCAGAAAACAAAGCTCTTAAACCGTATCAGCTCCGCTAAGGGTTTGACAGCAATATAGAACCAAAAGAAGGAATATCCTATCTAAAAAAAAAAAAAGAATCGTAAGGCCACTTTAAAAAAAAGTTGGTTCTTGGGCATTTTTCTCAAGAAATCGGTGCGAATTTTATTTATTTTTTATTTTCTACCCTATTTTTTCGTGACATTTTGGGGAATTATTATTTTTTGGGGGAAAAAATATCACCGCTTAATGCATCTTACCACGTGCCCACACAATTATTTAACGAGAAGAATGGTAATTTTATATTTCAATTCCTCAATAAGGGTTATATTTGTTCTATAACTGCTATTTTGCCGCGTCGTTTCTTTGTATTTCCCATCAAAAAATTGGTGCGGGAGGGCCTGAGAACCAAATTTTCTTTTTTTTAATGGCCTAACAACTTTGTTATTTTAACTATTTTTATTTTTATTTAATTTTTTAATTAAATTAAATTTTAAATTAAGTTTTAATTGTAATTCTATTTTTTTGTTTTTAAGATTTTCAAAATTAAATTAAATACAAATGTGTATAAGCCTATATGAAAGTTTAAAAATGTATACAAATTTATTTTTTAATTTTCGACAGGCTGCTTTGACTAAAGATGATAAAAATATTGTCTTGTCTTCATCAGGCCACCACAAGAAGCTCGTTTACAAGATTTATGTTATTACATTGTCCGACGTGCATCGATCGTTGTGGAAGCAGCAGACGACTACGATACGACTGTGGCACATAGCCTCCCGTACTTACGAGGTGGGACTTGCTGCTTCTAGCTATGCCACTTTTTCGTAAGGTGTTCGCTCAGTTCTCTGCTGATGAGATGCTGGAATGAAGGGTTTGCGGGGCCTTGTAGGTTCATAAGCACTGAACCACGGGATGTTTCATGCTGGATTGCCAGGGATTCAAGGCCCATCAAATGCACGTCCCTTCTGAAATTTGACTCTAGGAGTGTTTGTGTGCTCCAAATAAGCTTTAAAAAATGTGGGATTGGCACGTTTATGAAAAATGGTAAAAATCTTAAATCTATGATTAAGGCTTTCCAATGGTGCTAATTTCGGAGCGATAGCTTCAGTCATTCTCAAATTATTTAACAAAAACCAAAAACAGGTGCCACAAAACTCACTTTACTGCAAGATGCTTGCTCGTTGAGCTTTGAGATGCGGAATTTTTCATCAAATTTTGTTTCTGAATATGGAAGAAACATTAACTTTGGTGGAAGTAATGCATTGAAGTATCGGCATCGGTATCGGTGGTGTAGCATCGGACCGTATCGGTTTCGGATCGGATCGGTCAAAGTTGGTATTGGCCGAGCCTTATCTATTATCCTCCACAAAAAGAAAAGTAGCAGTGACAAGAGATACTGCTTACAAGAAAAGGACATGGAAGACGAGTTGATAAAAGTTAAGAATACTCCAGATGGTGTATTGGCGAGACGAAAAAAGTGTTCACGAAAGAGTGATTCAACACAAGGCCGACACCGAAAGCCTGGAGCCGCGCACAAACACTCCGTCAAATTCCAGAAGGGACGTGCATTTGCGTGGCCTTGAATCCTTGGAAATCTAGCATAAAATATCCTGTGGTTCAGTGCTTATGAACCTACAAGGCTCCTCAAACCCTTCAATCCAGCATCTCGTCAGCAGCAAAATGAGCAAACTCCTTACAAAAAAATGGCATAGTGAGAAGCAGTGAGTGCCACGTCGTAAGTATGGGAGACTACGTGCCAGTCGCGTCTTAGTCATCTGCTGTTTCCACAACGATCGATGCACGTCAGACAATGTAAATCTTGTAAATAAGATTCTTTTGGTGGCCTGATGAATAGACCCGTGTTTTCTGCGAAGAAATAATCACTATTTCTGCAGCGAAAAAGTAACGATTCTGCATTAATTTTTCAATTTCTGGGACTGTATTAAGTATAATATTGAACCCATAATGCATTACTTTTTTGCTGTTTTGCAAAATGAAGCACCAAGTTGAGTTACTTTCTTGGGCTATGTAGAAATTACAAAATGTAATAACCTGTTACACATTTTTAAATAACACCCATGCCGCTAAATGAATTATTTTTTCTAAACTTGGTAATTCAGTCAAAAATATCCCAATTCCGCAATTTTCTGCGAAAACTCCTCGATTCTGCAAATTCTGCGACATTAAGGTTGGTTCATTCACCTCCTGTGGTAACACGCGCATCAACTACTTGATGGAAATTTTAAAATACATAATACTGTATATGAAGTTGCAGAAATTCTGCAATTGCAGAAAGCACGTGTCTGCTGATGAAGACAGGTTGACTATATTTTAACCATCTTTAGTCAAAGCAGCCTCTCAAAAAATCGCAAATAGGTACGATTTGTTTATTTTGAATTTGAGCGTGATTTCGTCTCTTGTAATTCATTATTAATTTTTTCATTCATTGTGGCACAGCCATGTGGTCGTCAAACTTGGTATCAGAACCGTATGGAACTAGTTTATTGATATCGGAATTATGGTATCGGTACACTACTAATTTTTTAACGCAAAAATTATGTGGGTGTTGTTGCATATGGTTTCTTTACATTTATCGTTGCCGGCAATCAAAAGGACATTTGTGAGGCTGTACCGAGCACTTTTCTTCCCAGCCATCAAGATAAAAGAGCCAGGTGGACTAGCTGTATCTGTCAAAGCAAACTGCTTTAATAAATAGAAAAATCCACCATTTGTACGAATAAATTGTTCACGGTATCAGACTTGATTAAGCCTATTACTGAACTAGTACACTGTTTTTTAACCTGATTTTAAAGGTTTGAATGAAAAATTACATTGAAAACCCATCATCCCCAGCTTTGAATTGGGCAGCATCTTGGGTTCGATTAATTGAAGCAAATTGTTTTGTATTCAAAGCATTGATTATTGCTATGCTTGTGGTAGCACTTAGAAATTTCTGAAGGTAACGTCGAAGTCACTACGTGTAACATCATTATTCAACGCATTGGTGCTACATTTTCCATTACCCCATGAAGAGCGTCATTTTTTTTTACCATTCAAAGCTGACAAACCAATTAGTATGTATTGTTGTTGAAGTGAAGACTTCCGTTTCAGTTGATTTTTTTTTTTGGATTTGTGGAATGTTAACGACAAGAATGATAGACCTATTACTGAACTATGTACTGATCTATGTGTAGTGCTGTTTTACAACCTGATTTTAGGGGTTTGAACAAAATTGCATTAAATGTGCTTTGTCCACGGCATTGAATTCGGCTGCTTGGTTCGGTTAAGCGAAGCAAGTTATTCCGTATTCCGAGCATTACTGATTATTGCTCTGCTTCCACTCTGTTTGGTATAGCTTTAGAAATTTGTGAAAGTAACGTCGAAGTCACTACGTTTAACGCCAATATTGAACGCATTGGTGCTACATGAAAACTTTGCATTAACACTGTCAAATGGCTTCCATTAACACAAAAAAAGTAGGGTTGGGACGGTTAAACGTTTAAACGGTTAACCGGAATTTGAACGTTTAAACGTTTATCATTTTTCGTTTATTTATAACCGAAAAAATGGGAAAAGGGTACTAAATTTGTAAACATTTGGTTGGAATGTCTCGCATCATACTTAGGTTTTTTTTTATTAATTATTTTATTCTGATTGGATATCCATAAATTTTGTTTATATAATGTACAATACAACCTCAGTTATCCGAACTGAGGTTTTACTGTATCCGATTATTCAAACTGCTCTTGGCCGAAAATAGCGAAAAAGTTCGGCCAAAGAAATCGCTACACTTCCTGAACTGGGCGATCTTGGATTGCTGACAGCCACTGGTTAAGCTTCTGCAGTATTTTTTACCTACTCTGCCATTTTTAAAAAATGTTTTTATTACCGTAAAGTTGTTTAAAGTCCTCAAATATTAACGAGCGTCGACAGCGCTCACGCATTCCAATTCCACTGCGAGCCGCCATCTTTGGTTCCTAGCCGGCTGTTCACAAAGGACGCGTGCGTACTTGCTCCAATGGAAACGGCCGTTACTCGCTGTGCGTGACGTCATTTTATGACTGGCCCCGACGCGTCCGACAAGCAACTAGCACGAATCAACCAATCGGAGCTCGCGATACTAAAGGAGGCACCAGTGGCCGTTGAAACGGAGCAGTTTATTCGTTGAAATTAATGTCAACATCGATGGCAGTCGGAAAGGGGATTTCCCCGGAATTCCCAGCGTTCAAACGCGACAAAACGGCGGCTGCATGTTGTTCCGTGATTAATGTGTCACGATCGCTTAAACTACGTGCTATTTTCATCACACGAAAGTAATTTAACGCCAGTTTTGACGACACCTACAACAAAAATAATAAGGTAAATAAAAATGTTAGATTAGGCCTACTGCAAGATTACTTCCCGCATCGACCGATCAAATAGACGGAAAAAACTGGTACCCGGTGTTTACTACTAGTCTGTTACGATTCGATGAACTTATAGGTGAAGTTTGAAAGATGTTAGCATATTTTTTCCACCCCGATAATGTTTTCGGACTTTACCGAATATCAACAACAATCGTTCATAATGCTTTATTTTTTTTTTTTTTTTATAATTTGCGGTATTTAAGTTTATCTTTGGAAATGTAAATGTTGGTTATTTAGTTTTAATTTTAGTTAAACAACAATGCAGGTTTCCAAGCTTTTTTTTTAAATTTTGTTGGGGGGGGGGGGGAAGGAGAGAACCGTTTAAACGGTAAACGGTACATTAGGTTCGTTTAGTAAACGTTTAGGCAAATAACCGGTTTTTCCCAACCCTAAAAAAAAGCATTGTTTTTTTCAGACAAACCTGAAAAAATAAGTTAGCATGTATTGCTGTTGAGCTGAGAACTTCCATTTCAGTTAATTATTTTGATTTGTGGAAATGTTCACAACCTAAGGCAAGACTGATATGCCTATTACTGAACTACATGTAGTACTGTTTTACAACCTGATTTTAAAGGTTGAATGAAAAATTGCATTAAAAGCCCATTGTCCACAGCTTTGAATTCGGCTTTTTCATGGTTCGGTTAATCAAAGCAATTTGCTTTCGTATTCCAAGCATTACTGATTATTGCTCTGCTTGGTAAAGTCTTAAAAATTTGTGAAGGTAATGTCGAAGTCACTACATTTTAACATCAATATTCAATGTATTGGTGCTGCATAAAAACGTATTACCACATGAAGAGCGACATTATTTTTTCCGTTCAGATAAAGCTGAAAATTGGCATGTATTGTTGAACTGAAGACTGCTGCTTCAGGTGATTTTTGTGGATTGTTTTGCATGTTACTTTGCATAAAAGTGTAGCTAATAAGGTTTCACCGATACGGTTTCGGGTCGATATTGTAATTTCTACCCCTTTTTTCCACCGATAGTTAAGGCTACCGGCTTTTTAAGTTAAACATTGAACTTAAGTTCTATCACCCCTATCTCAACCTAAGTAATGTTTTAAACTGGCAAGCTATAGTACAAGCTGCCAGTTTAATGAAAGACTGCATAGTTGCTATAATGTCGAAACTGCAGTTCAGTATAATAGATATTAATATTTGTAATTGATTTACTTAAAATACCTCATTTCTCTATTTTGTACTATTTTTTATACTATATTATATTACTTGTATGATAAGATTTTTTTCTATTGTTGTGATTGATATAGATTATTAAAAAGAAATTACCTCAAGAATCTAGCAGTTATGTTTTCATTACTGGGCAATTTAGACCAAGCAATATTTAAAACAAGGATGCACTAACACTGCATTAGTAATTCGATGTGTCCTAGGGTAGAATAATAAAATTGGGCAATTGACGTATGCAGTTGGAAAGGCAGACATACCAACATGATACTACTAAAAAGTCTGAATGCATGGTCTGATATTGTACTGAACAATATCTATATTGCACATTATATTAAAAATAAATCGTCTCGTAACTTTTGTTGCTACAATACGGCAAATGAGCCACAATCTTGTGTGTGACGATGCAATCACTGACCAGATAGGTTTTCATTGGATGCTGATATTGGTTTTGTTATACAGTTTAGTTTCCCCATCCCCTTTGTTCTTATTCATCAGGCTTTTATATTTTTTTAAATCTATGAACACCATATTTTCAGTAAATTCGGCAGCTAATTTTGGGGAGGGGGAGTAGGAGAAATCTTATTGCGCTGAGGGTACATTAGGTTGACTACTTAAGTTTATTTACACTTTTTATGTGTATTAACAAAAGTTATAATAACCACACGAAAATATGGACAAATTCCACGTTGAATAAAATACTGCAACTTCATGAGGCCAGTTTTTGTTTAAGCTTTACTGCTAAATTTATTTTACGTATAAAGATTATTTACAACAATCAATTTTAAAGCAAGACAAATAACGATAGATTAGACAAAGATGCACTAATACTGCATTAGTAATTCGACGTGTCGTTTGGTAGAATAAAAAAAATGTGCAATTGGTGTATGCAGTTGGAACAGCAGACATCCCAACAAGACACTACTAAAAAATGTGAATGCGTGGTGAACTAAACAATAGCTATATTGCACATATTAAAAAAAAAAATCGTTTCGTAAGTTTTGCTACTATGGTTAGGCAAGTGAGCCAGAATCTTGTGTGCGATGATGCAATCACTGACCAGGTTAAGTTTTCATCAGACACTGAATTTGGTTTTGTTGCCAAAATAAATTGAAAACTTCGTTGTTATACAGTTTCCTCGTCCCCTTTGTTCTTATTCATCAGGCTTTTACATTTTTTTAATCTTCGAACAAAGATTTTCAGTAAATTCTGCACTTAATTTGGAGGTGGGGGGGGGGGGAGTAGTAGAAATATTGTGCTGATGGTACGTGAGGTTGACCACTTTAAATTTAAAATAACATGAAAGTTAGTGTTCCCGGCCAACCCCCCTCTGCCCGGTACAAGGAAGAACGCCAGAAGGATGGTGATTTCAGGGTTTATTCCAGGGCCACGCGGTCTATTCTTAGGAGATGATGTCCAGTGGTTCAAGGATGCTCTGATCAGGGCTTCTAGCAGAGTGGCACGCTTTAGGAAGATTTCTTAGCTGGTTAGGGACTAACTCCCAGAGTGAGGCTGAACGGGGCTGCAAGGCCTTAAGTACCTGCCACTGGTGGTGCAAGGTACATCCTGTACTATAGCCTGGTATCCCATGAGCCATCTCTACTAGCAGCTACCCCTAGGGGCAGGCAAGGCCAGAGCCATCCTGACCACTGATCTCCAGGGACTGGACCATACATCAAAGTACATAGTAAGGAGCCCTAGCTTAAGGAGTAGGAGGAAGCTGTGGAACACTACAATTTCATGTGTCCAGTTTTTGTTGAGCTTTACTGCTTAATTTGTCTTTTGTATTAGGATTATTTATAATAATTATTGGAACGTTTGTTGCTCTATATACTAGAAATAAGCGTATCTAGTAAGTGGAAGAGGTCCAAATTAACCTGCCTTCACCCACCATATGGCAGTGTAGTGGACGAATCTGGACTGCTCATACATAATTATTTCTCCATTGTTTTGATTACACCTATAAATGAAAAGCTAATGATGAAAACTAATTCGTAATAACAATTCATTCAACCTTATTTCAAGGAATACGTACCAAGTTTAATTAACTGCGGTAGTGATCACAGACGACGCGGGAAACAAGATTGGCGTGGTCAAAGGTCACGATGGATATTTTACCCAAGGGTCCAGAGCCCCATTTTGTGAAATATGTCAATTGGGACTGGCGAAACAAACAAAAAAAAAACTGGGTCGTGATGCGTCGAACCATTGATGGGCCCACCTTTTTACCCCTCGGAAATTTGTACACCGCCCCAAGTAAGAGTATGTTTTCTTTCAACGAGTTGCATTGCGGTCGAGAAACAATATCAAATGATACGTGAAGGCCTACTGACTACTCAATACAAAGTACTTATTTTACTAGCATTTTATAATGGATCTTTTTTAAAATTATTATTTGTAATTTTAAATCTGTGGGTAAAACTAATATCGGACCAATCAAACTTACGTGAGTCTTCCTGTCCCGGATTTAAAAAACAAATCTCGAGTTGGAGGCCAGGAGGAATATCCCTCCCTGGCCAATCCGCCACTGTAAGAACAGTGAGTCAAAAAATGCAGCACAATTCAAGTTAAAATCAATAAAAAGCCCAAAAATGTGCAC
>JAHWFP010105355.1:0-15094 GCA_023313725.1 Lithobius niger | reverse complement strand
AATGCACTTTTTGTTGTATTGGTGCAGCCTAGTGCTGCTTTATGGATCTATATTCTTAAGGAAAAAATGAATGAACACTGATGCCGCATACCTTTGCAGTCTTACAGCATCTTAGATGCAACAGTATGGTTTAATGTAAATTGAAGAATATGGTATCAATACCTCGTCGTTTCTTAGTTGCTTACATAAGAAATACTGTTCCAATTTTTTTAAATTTTATGTAACATCCAGTTGGGTGATGCTTTTCATTTTTTGGTGATATATTTGGCGAAACTGATGACTTTAGCCTACGTATCCCACTTAAATAGGCAAACCAGTTTTAGGTTACGTAGGTTATTTAAGAATGTTTTACATAATTTTGCTTCAAGTCACTGTGTGAATCAGTGTTACAGAAAATCGGTCAAACAGTCGGAGCTCGAAAACCAGCAGTGTGGGTATCTTGTTTTCGGCAACATTTTACTTTCAGGCTAATTGAAGTTTTTTTTTTTAATTTTAATAATCCTTCATAATTTATTAATTTCTCTGCTCGTCAGACTACTGATAGTTTATTGTAGCATGTTTATTTCTGCAAAGCCATGTAGGCAGACCACACAAATTGTAGAAATTAGCTAAGTTGCTAGTCCATTTCCTTCATAACATGTAGTAAACAAAGAAACACAATGGAGCCAACAATGTGATAATGACAAGTGAGCAGCAATTAAGAAAAAAAAGGAAGGTAGACGGGTGGACGATTGAGGGTCATGCCGGATGCCTACGGTCATCGGAGTATTCTGGATAGAAGCATGGATCGTAAAGGGCAACGACGGAGTACAGAGGTTAACAGTCTGAGGAAAGACAGCAGCAGCATGTCGGTACGCCGAGGGATGCCCTGATACTCCTACATCAAAAGTGGCAGAGAGGAACAGAAGAAACCGGCGGATATCTGGGTGGGGCAAGAGGAACACTGGGCGCCTAGAGACTGCGTACGCCTGGGATGACAGATGCCAGGGAACCGGAATCACGTAATGTCGTGAAGGAAGGCAGCCGTTACTCAAGAACGGAAGGGAAGCCGACGGCGGAGTGCAATCCCATGGTTACAAAGCTGAACGCATGCTACAGTGCCGAGATCTGCGCGAAGGGTATCGTTGTGCTTGACCCAAGTGGCAGAATTAGAGGTCCCGGCATCGCAAAGTGGTAGCTTGTGTACAGGGGCATCTGCGTCTGTGTCCGTGTTGTCGTCTGTAATGTAGAATCTCTTGTGTAGGATGATACTGTGCGTACGCCATCTTCTTCTGTTCTTTGCTTCGTTTTTTCAGTTTCTTGTTTTTTTTTTTTTTGTTGGAGAACAACATAATGAACGACAAGAGAGAAGTGTGGAGTCCACAACTTGGGAGTCCGGAGAAGCAAGAAGGTCCGAGAAGGCTAGTGCACTACTAGACCGCCGAGGAAGCCGTAGGTGAAGAATGGGAATCCAGAGGAGTCGGACAGTCCGAAAAAGTGGGTCCAAGTAATTGTCTGTTAGGAGTGAAAGCCAAAGCTCGAACTGCTGGTGGCTTGGTGGAAACTGCCAGAGATGGAGGCTGGAGACCGAGGAGTTAAAGAAAGGAAATCCGGAGGAGGAGATCCGCTGTATTGAATACTGTGCCTGGCCCAGAAGCAGAACTTTCTGCAATTGTCTGCAACACCAACAGTCAGAAAAAAAATTGTATGGAGCTAACTTGTTTTTTTTCATATAGTTACCCACATCTTTATTGAATAACTTTTCAGTGCTTTATCCTATCGATCTGGCTACTCCACCAATGGAAAGGTCTCGTAGAGATGATTAAAATGGTGTATTGGAATGTCAAAATTGACAAAACGGCTGAAATTTGGCCAAAATTTGTCTGCAACAGCCTTTAACTGTCCGCGTCGCGCAGATTCTGCTACGGGGGTACCTGGAGACACCGGCGTGGGAGGTGGCGAGGAGATGGTGAGCTCGCCGCAGAGTAGACACGGTGAAGCGTCTCTTGGTGACCTTTCAAGAGCCTTAGATTGTGCCGGTAAGTAAAATCCAGAAGGATTGGATGTGAACGGGAAACCGCAGTCTGTCGGTGAAGCCGAAGGGTTGCAAACCACAGAAGAATCCGTTGCGGAAGATGCCCGGGAATGCCGCTGGAACTTCCGAAGAGTCCGGAGAGACGATGATGACTGGAGAATCCATAGGAATCCGTTAGGAGCTGGTATGGTGGGAACACGGGTTGAAGGATAGCCAAAGAGAGAGCCACGCGTCGTGGCTACCCTAGGAAGAAAGAATGACGCCAAACTCGAGGCGGCTCCTTATATAGAGGCCTACACACATGCGCAGTAGAAAGGGAGCTGCGAGCATGGCAGAGAAGCCAGCCAACTTTCATCGCTAGAGAACTGAGCCCTTCAACTGCAATAAGGAAAAATAGGTAATTAAAGTATTCTTCGGCAATAAACACTATTTTTAATCAGTTTTGGGGTCAAGTCGAGCCCTGTAAGGGCACTCTAAACCTGACTAGATCTGGCATTGTATTTCTGCCAGATCCAATCATGTTTAGATTGCAAATATTGCATATAGCTTCTTTTCGTTGTGATCGTGTGAATGGAGCTTGGACTGATAAGGTAATGGAATTCAGGAACTGTTCGGGGGAAAAAAGTAAATGCATGGTTGGAAAATATTTTTTATTCGGCTTTAAAAAATTTTCACTGTTATGAGCAAAACCTGATGTGGGTACTCCTAGAATCTCCTTATTATACAGTATATACATAAAAAAAAAAACTACCTGTACGGCACAAACATGTTTTGAGAAAATGTCAGCTTTAAAAAAAAAGAACGGTTGATATTAAACATGGAGACAAGGCGTCATTTAGCCAAGTAAAAAAATGCTAATTACGAGGCAAAAGTTTACTGGCTACAAGTGTTGGTTTGCAGTCAGCAATTCATTAACATGCCGTATACACTGAATGTATTGCTCTCTTTTCGACGCAGAATTATCGAGCGAAGTTTTCACTTCGTTGACTTGTTGATCACTCAGTCCAATGTCAATGTCAGTAACTTGTACTGATGCAAGCCCATCATTGTACGCCATTTGTTGCTCAACTTGATTAAGAATGTGTGGTCCATTCCTTGAACTTGACGAATGATCAAACACTTCATTAATGGCTGTAGAAGTAGAATGCATGTTCTGCAGCATACCACTCAACCACAACTGTCTCGGTGTAGAATTATGAGCCGTTCTCACTCTGTGGTTGTTCCAACTTGTTCGAAACTTCTGCAAACACGTGTTAATTTCAGGTGTGTACACCAATTGCAATGAAAATAGATGTTGTGGGTTGTTTATGTCAAGAATGCCTTCATCTTCCATGGCATAGAATTGGTGATAAAACGTGCATATGGCCCCAAATAGAAAGACGTCTCGCCATAATCGCTCAATACGTTGATTATGCGTAGAATGTCCAGTTAAAAAACTACCTCTAAATGATCCTTGCAGTAGGTTCATCAGGTACGCAACATCAATGTTTTCTCCGCCGTGATCGCCACGCACTCGTGAGGGAAATCCGTACTCTGCCGTAGCAGCAGTAAATAAATTTACAACGGTTGACGCACAATTGTTTGTAGAGCAGTGGCAAAACACAACCAGCCTCGAGTACCCATCGATGCATCCGTGGATAACTAGGCCCCACCTGTAATAAAAAGTTTTGAGGATCAGAAATAAGTAGCCTGGAATGTTAACCTCACCATACGACAGCATCTCTATTGTAAACGGGAGATTCACTACACAAGTTGGGGAAAATGGCATAGTTAACTCCAAATCAGCTTCTAACCAGTGAGTCAAGTCCAAACTTTCTTCTATTATAGACTAAAGGAAAAGTTAGTTTCAGAACATTGCAAGGGATTTGGATCAGGACGCACAACGGATGACAACAGTTTTACATGGCTACTAGACCAGTCAATAAGGGACAGAATAAGGGAAAACTGGAATAAATTTTATTCTCACCCTAATTCTAATAGGGTACTAAACCTATTAATTTTCCATTCCTCGGTCGCCCCAATCTTGGAAAAATGGTGGCCAAAATCAGTATTTTGTGAAAATCTTGCTAGGTATTTACTTAATGGCCATGGTCGGACCACTTTTCATATTTCCAGCATTTCGTAGAGATAAATATGCAGTATGGTACAAAACAATATCTACATAAAATTCTCTACAAAAAGTCCAATAATTTTTATTTACGTACGTACGACGCGTCGTTTCAGTGCTAGAAGCACTAGAGTGCTCATTACGTATATATCCAAATCTGTAATGTAAATGATTTAAAGTCCTAACCATCCAGTTCTAATGTCTCTGGTGATGCTGTCAAATTACAGCGTTTAAAGAAAAACGGAGTTGTTACCCTAAAAGTAGTTTTTACTCATCCTAAAATACTAACCTGTATTTTATGCTTTCCATTCGCAAACTGCTTCCTTTCATCCAAACTACCTTAATTTAATAAACTTAAGATTCTTGCAATGGCGCTCCCTGAGGCACATGACCACCGCTGGGTAGAGCCACTTTTTCTGCTCTGTCTCACAGTTTGTCTCCCACGCTGTTAAAGGCGTTTGACGTGGCAGGTGGGTAGGGTTCATACAGGTAAGTATTTTGGGATAAGTAAAAACGGAGAATTGCCAGCTAGCAGCTAAATTCAGCACTTACACACCATATTACTGAAAATGGCATTTGTATGATGCTGCTGCTTGTAACGTCTCAGGCGATCACATTTTTGTTATGGTAGACATGCATTAAGAGTAGTTTGATTCACACACCATTGGGAATGAGTACAAGAGGGACACACTGCATTAGGACTCGTATGCAATGGTTGGGTTGGGCTTTCAGGCAAGGATAAAATGACGCAATTCAACGAAACGAGAGGCATCTCTGAAGAATTTGTTTTAGGCAAAAATTTGGCGTTTCATTAAAGTAAGACTTGATTGGGAAAGAGTTCTCCAACACGGCCCAGTGAGTCAGCCTCGGCAAATAAAAGATCAGCTTCAACGCATTGGGGGCATTCTGACTTTGGGATCAGCGGTGTTTGGACTGAATCAACTGCTAAAGTGCTAATACACTGCAGGCTGGTAATTAATGGGACTGTATCAGTGTTTACCATTGAATTAACAGGAAGAAGTTATGTTAGCCTAATTAGTTATGGACACTATATACAGTTGGATTGTAATGGCATTGTGGTAACTCATAGGCTATGAAAGGGATGGAAGGCCTATTTTGTAAGACAATACAATCGTGTCGTCATCATTACTGTGCTTCATGTTAAGTTAATAATAATTGTTAACTGCCTTGTCCTTGATGCAACTGCCCGACCATTGCGGGGGGGGGCATTCCGCTATCCATGATCTGCTGGAATTGCATACAAGTCAAAAAGCAATGCAAACTAGATTTGATAAATTTTTGTTGGCTTGTTCAATACATTTACGTTCATTACTAATTGGTGCATGTACATACCGAATAAGTGACATATGACTGTCTAAGTGCCAAAGACAATTTGGAGATGGTACACTGTACGTTCTTCGGGATACAGTTGCACTCCATCGTCGTGTTGTGTTCACTGGATCAGTCCTTTGTAAAGCTGTACGTATTCTTCGTCGTTGAATAACTATTCCTTCGGCCATTAAGAATCCTGATACCATCTGTACAGTACAGAATATTTTCAATTAGCAGTATAAATTTATGAAGCCAATGTTACAATTCTAGGGCTGCATGATTTTGCAGGCACATGTAATTGAAAGGCATAATATATAGGGATGTATCGGGTAATTTCCAGGTATTGCAAACTGCACCCTGCTGGGTGTCTACGAAAATCCATCAACCAAAGAAAGGAGAAAATTGAATGGCTTTCCAAAATAAAAAAAATTTTCCGTTTAAAAACAAAAAACCCTTCTTTTACGTAAATACTAAAAGAGATTAAAACTTGAAAATCAATGACATTGAAGCCGATACCTGAAAAACTATTTCAAAATAACAAACATTTGTTGATTTTAAATGTTTAGTACACAAACTTCCGTTGCCTAGCAACTATGGGAGAGTTCATTACCAATAGCGAAGAAGGCAAAGGAGATGAGGCAAAGTAGAGAGGAGGAAAACTGTATTAACATTTCTCATTGGCAATACTTTTGTTTAACATGGGCGTTATTGTAGTTATTTCCCAGTGCCGGTACCCAAAGTTTTAGTTACGCTACCCAGCCGGGTACTGAGTACATCCAAAAGTGGCCGGTAGGCTGGGTGCCCGGTACATCCCTAATAACACAGCGTATAAAACTTTCAGTGGATTCTTTTGCATGCTATGGTATTTGTTGAATACATAATTGTTCATACCTCACAACCAACGTGGGGATGGGTCGTATGGATTTGCCGTACTTTAGCGTCAAGCTCTGCATCAGTGATGGCTGTGTATCGTCTCCTGATTTGCAACGATTCTTCTCTCAAACGCCTTAATATAGTGCAAATTAAATTTTATTAGTTTTAGACAGAAATTGATATCAATCAATTGATATACTGTATCTTACACATGTAAGATTGTATAACCTATTGTCAATGCCATCACCAAGAATTCTGACACTTTCCGAAATATGTGACCAATCGAAACGTACTCACTTTACTTTTGTTCAAATTTGACCACTCTTCCCCATGGCCATTTTGTCGCACCTACTCACACTCCTGTAAATAATTCCAGCCACTGATCTCTCTTCCTCCCCCCAACACACAAAAAAGGAAATGAAACACGGGTGGGGGAAGAAGATCGGTGAGTACAAGTTTTCAAAATTATGACAAAACATTAAAAACGTTAATTTTTCCCTGGTCAAAATAGGTTTCTATCGTCTTGTCTAAATTTTATACTACCTGTAAATTTAATTGCATTCAGTTCCTGGGTGCTCCTGTATGTATTGAGGCTCTCTAGATACGGCCAGTACACAACCCCACTGCACATGCGTCACCAGCCGCCCTCCTATAAAAGCAGACAGCTCACCCCTGGAGGCCATCTCTTTTCCTCTCGATATAATAATATAGGTTTGTTGCTAACACAACCGGAATGGCAAGGACCTGGTGGTCACTGACTGCCATCCGATGTTAACACTAAAAAAAAACACAAATCACAAAAGTTAAACAGTTTAAAAGTATAAAACAAATACGATGGCTCGGCTGCAGAGGATGGGTTGATGGTATAGGGCAATCCTCTCCAATGTCGGTCGCCACTCGCCATTTGGCAACTGCAAATCAACAATTGGCGACTTGGAATTTAACCTTACCCGACAAAACCGCGACTAGCAATCGAGACTGCTGCTCAAACCGTATAAGTTAGAGACGAATGGTTTGCTGCGTTATGCTCAGATTTGTAATGGCTATAAAACAGATGTTTCTGCATTAACACTAGTGTTGAAGAAAATTGTACGCTATCATAAATACATAAAAGGAAACACCACGCATCATGCAATACATGTATTTGGTGTGTGGCGGGTGCTTTCTAAGGTCTACTGGCCAAGTGGCGAATGCTACTGGATTAACATTCGCGAGGGTTGGTATAGGGTTGGGGGTCACGAATGTCTTACCACCAAGGTTAGACCTACCAGGGAAACAAATGCCCATTGTTTGTGGATAATTTTGTTGATCCATCTTGTGAAGGAAGGTGGAAGGAGTGGACTCCTTCATTAACCTTCATCTACTGTTCCATGCAAGTTAAGCGTAAGGTTGAGCTGGATGGAATTAACTTTCAAGTTTGTCGTGAAGAGCTAGAGTGGAATTCAGGGTGGGCCATGTTTCCGTTTCCTTGATGAGCCGATGTGGAAGAGGAATGCATTAACGTGCGACTTGCAAAGGGAAGACGATGGTATTGCTTGGGTCGTCAGTTCGGCCTTGTAGTTCAAACCGTTGATGGCACAGTTCATTTGTCGGTGAATCACATTGGCGGGTCATTGCCGAGTTGCAGTGGTTGCGGCCGGGGGTGAGAGGATTGACATGATGGAGGTAACGAAAGTCCCAATGGTTGATGCCCGAGTTTCAAGACACATCTGGTGGTGATAGAGAGGCACGGATGGTGTGGTTCGTTTCTGGTCGTGTCGAGTTCCTGAAGAAGTGGATGGTGAGGTTGGAACGACTTCGTCAGGGTGCAGCCCTTGTCAGTGGCGTGTTTTGGGAAGTCGGCAGTGTCCTTAATTCATGAGCCGTGACCCCAGTCGATGTTGGCGAGATGTTCGGGTTACACGGAGAGGTTTTAGAGGAGCATTGGCTTCGAAATGTGTGAGGGTAGTGCGCCTTGTTGTGAGGATGGGTCCTCAATGGAGTTGTCCAGGACTTGTTAGGTTGACAAAGACGGGAGATTACGCAATGAATGACACAATGCAGAGGAGCAGTGGTGTTACAGGGCGAGGTTCAGATGATTGGCCAGTCCTGAGGGGTTTCAGATGGTCAAAAGTAAAGTTGTCGACCTTGGTCCCAGTGGTCGGTGTTGGTGACCAGTGGTGGTGCCGGCAGTCAGTGTCATGTTGATGAGATGTGATACTATGTAGTCAAGTTATATTTATGGTTGAATTCTTGGTATTGTCAGTGAATCCGAGTTGGAGGGTGGATTGAGCCACAATGAAGGATTTCTTTCGGTGAGGGCGTCGGATGGACCCAGAGGCCGACCTTGCTTGTCAGTCAGTGAAAGTTTGGAAGAGCTTAGTTCGGTCGAAGGCTTAGAGGCTTCATTCGGCTGAGAATGTGGGGCCAATGAAGAGGTGAGAATCAATTGTTGTCAGTTTACAGACTAGACACCTGAGGAGAGAACTGCAGGCGGACCATTTGCAGCTTTGTCAAGGTGATACGATTGTGTCAGTCGGCTAGCTTTAGTCGGGGTAGACGGCAGTACACGAGAAGCTGCTGACGATGATGGGTGTAGTAGGCAGCGATGGGTGAAGACAGGAGCTCCTCGGGAAGACCAGTGGATTAATTCAGCTTGCAGCGAGTCTTCGTAGGGTCCAAGAGGCTGATGTACGAATGACTGGACGAGCGGGCCGACGAGGCCCTTCGAGTGTAGATGCGCAATCCAAAATGACGTCGTGTAAAGAGACGAGCCGGTCTGCTGCTGGGGGGCCTGGTTCCAAATGCTTCATGATGTTGGATGTCTGCCAAACCCCAAGCAGATCCGTTCGGCGAGAGACTTTCAACGAAAGATCTTCGGGACGAGAGGCTTTCGACGAAAGATGTTAAGGGTGAGAAGCATCTATGAGAGCACATGTAGGCGAAAGACTTTCGACGAAAGATCTTTGCAGCGAGAGACTTTCAATGAAAGATGTTCAGGGCGAGACACATTCGATGAAGATGCTAGGCCGAGAAGCGTCGACGAGAGCCTTCGTGGGCGTAATTGTTTCGACAATACATCTTCTGAGCGAGACACTTTCGACGAAGATCTTCGGGCCTTCGGGACTTTCGACGAAGATCAATCACTGAAGATGCAGGTCCCGGGAGGTGTCGTTAAGGACTTTCGACGAAAGCTCATCGGAGCGAGAGACTTTTGACGAACAATGGTGGAGTGTGAGGCTTCAATGAGGGTCTTCAGTGCGAGAGGCCTTGTGACAGAGTGGCTTCCGCTTGAAAGAAGGATTGGCCGTGAGGGAGGAGATCTTCTTTCCTTGTATTTTTTATCGTTGAAGGGGATGTAACAGGAGCTTTTAGTAGGTTGGATCCCACACCGAGGAAAGGTTCATGGGGTGAAAGTTCTTCTTACGGGTGAAGATCTCTTTTTAGGCGAAAGTCGTGCTTGTGAAAGAACATCAGACAGGCGACAGATTCTCGAAAAGATCTTCGTACAGGGGAGAGATCTTGTTTCAGGCGAGGGATCTTCTCGGTGAAAGATCTGCTTCCCGGCGATGAAAGATCATCTTGTAGGCGAAGATCTTATTACTGGTGAAAGCTCTTAACATAGGTGAAACATCTTCCTTCGGGCGAAGGGACTTCTTATAGGTGAAAGATCTTCTTACAGATGAGAGATTTTCGTTCAGGTCAAAGATCTTTTGATAGGTCTTCTTGCAGGCGGAAGACGTTTTATAGATGAAAGATCTTCTTTCAGGTGAAGAATTTTCTTTCGGGTGAAAGATCTTATCAGTAAAGATTTTCATTCTGGCGAAAGATCTTTATAGGCGAGAAGATCCTCCTTCAAGGGAAAACATTCTCTTCATGGTGAGGATAGTCTTGTAGGCGAATGATCTTTTGGGCGAAAGATTTTCACGCAGGGTCGGGGGGGGGGGATTTCTCAGGTGGCAGACTGTATTTCAGGTGAAAGATCTTTTACAAGGCAAAAGATCATCAGACAGGCGAGAGATTCCATCAGTTGAAACATCTTCTTTCAGGCCAAAGATCTTCTCATAGGTGAAAACTCTTCTTGTAGGTCGAGATTTTCTTTCAGGCGAAAAATCTTCTTAAAGGCGATCTTCCTCTCCGACAAAAGATTTTCTTAAGGGTGAAAGATCTTTTAACAGGTGAAAGGTTTCAGTGTCAGGCAAAGGCCTTCTTTCAGGCGAGGGATTGGAAGCTGGGAGCGGTTAAGAGAACCGGAGGGCACGTGGCAATGAAGTCGGCAGTGGCAATGAAGTCGGCTGAGGACTAGACGGGATAGCTACTGCATGGCGGTAAATCAAACCGGATAGGTGACAAAATCTTCGCAGAGAAGAAGTGAGCGGGGCACGATGGTAAGCTCTTCGGAAAACTACGATGACCCATGGCAGGGTTGTATATATAGAAGTGTTGAGGTTGATGGGCGAGTTGGAGATGCGAAACCACGATGCTTGAGTCTTCAGGTGGTAGACTGGCTGGCTGGGTCGATGAATGACAAGCCAAGGGTTCCATGATGGGCGACACTTTCGATGAAAGACTTTAAGGGCAAGAGGCTTTCGTCTTCAGGGCGTGAGACTTTTGTCTTCAGGGTGAGAGGCTTTAGCGTTTAGGGCGAAAGACTTTTGTTTTCAGAGCGAGAGAATTTCATCTTCAGGGCGAGAGGCTTTCTTGGGCTAGAGACTTTCGAGATCTTCGGGCAGGAGTCCTCTGACAAGCTTCAGTGAGGGTTCCTGAGCGAGAGACTTGACGAGATTCCCAAAATCAAGAGACTTTCAACGAAAGATTCAAGGGTGAGGATAGCTGGCCGAGAGGCTTCAGTGAGCTTTCGATGAGAGATCTTCAGGGAGAGTGGCTTCTTGTGAACGGGCGAAAGATAGCTTGGAGAGTCAAAGGAGCGACCGTCTTCGATGGGAGCTTGAGGAAAAGAGATGGCCACCAGGGGTGAGCTGTCCGCTCTTATAGGAGGGCTGCGCATGGTGACGCATGCGTAGTGGGTCTGCGCACTGGCGGTATCAAGAGAGCGAAAAATCTCAAGACATAAAAGGAGCACCCAGGAACAGAATGCAATTAAATTTAGGGGTAGTAGAAGTGTTTGTATCGACGACTAGAAAAACAAGATGCACTAACACTGCATTAGTAATTCGACGTGTCGTATGGTAGAATACAAAAAATCTGTAATTGACGTATGACGTTGGAACGGCAGACATACCAACAGGACATTATTAAAAAATCTGAATGCATGATGTACTGAAGAATATCTACTATATTACACATTATATTAAAAAAAATTGTCTCGTAACTTTTGCTACTACGATACGGCAAATGAGCCAGAATCTTGTGTGCGATGATGCAATCACTGACCAGATAAGTTTTCATCGGACACTGATATTGGTATTCTTACAAAAAAACAAACTGAAAGCTTCGTTGTTGTACAGTTTCCCGTACCCGTTGTTCTTGTTCATCAGACTTTTACATTTTTTAAATCTTCGAACAACATGCTTCATAAATTCAGCAGGCAATTTGGTTGGGGGGGGGGGGGGAGAGTAGGAGAAATATTGCGCTGAGGGTACGTGAGGTTGACTACTTTGAATTTATTTACACTTTTTAGGTGTATTAACAAAAGTTAAAATATTCACACGAAAATTGTTACAAAGTCCACATTGAATGTAACACTGCAGTTTCATGTGGCCAATTTTTGTTAGGCTACTCAATACAAAGTACTTGTTTTATTAGCGTTTTATAATTATCGTTATCGTTATTATTTGTAATTTTAAATCTGTGGTTAAAACTAATGTCGAACCAATAGAACTTACGTGAGTCTTCATGTTACGGATTTTTTTAAAATCTGAAAGTCAGAGACCATTAGGAAAATCCCACCCTTCCCTCCCTCTGGCCAGTCCGCCACTGTGAAAACAGGACATCATTCGCTTTGCTCAGTCGTTCAATAGGAAACAACACCACAAATGCGCGTAATAAAATACTGTAATATATCGCACCCGAAAAGCAGCGACGTTGGCGCAGTAATTAACAGCAAAGGTCTTATATGAGCATCGCATTCATTGTACCGTCCAGATTCAATCATAGAAATTCGGTGTACCATCCAGATCACCGCAAAGGTAAGTGATGACTCACTTTGTGTTATTCTGCGCCACACGAGATGAGCCATCTCGACATACACGATAGCCTCTAACCGACCGCAATGTTGAAGAGCCGACTTGCCGAAATGCGCAGTTACATGCCGCAATTTTTCGTATTAAGGGACTTGGACGCACACCTTTACGCCGAGGAAGCTCTGACGTCAGCCACTGATCGTGTACTATTTGACGACGTCTTTTCGCTCAGAGACCTTTTTAGAGGTTAGCGAACTAAAACCGGCCAACTAAATGAACTACAGCATAATACCTTTTGTGCTGGTGCACTGCAACTCACCCACCCGCATACTTCAATTTCGTCGGATTGGAATTGAACAAATATGTCTGGTTTTTGAGGAGATATCGCTGACGTAAATCAGCTACCCCCGTTTTTTGGCCACAACCACATTAATTCAACGTGTGACACGTCGAATTAAAAAGAGTTGCCACGGTGGCTACATTCTGTTTCTGCTTAAACGAAAATATAAATTTTAACATTTTTATTCTCAAATGCCCTTTAGATTTAATTGATTTAAGCCAATCACCAGCTCGCTAATCCCAAAGTGCGGGCCTGCACATCCCTCATAGCAGACAAAAGCGCCGAACACGCATTTTAGTCTTCTTTTATTCAACAGTAGAACGGAATTAACCTGGCGCTGCGGCAATTCTCTCTATTACAACAAAAAAGTGCATTACCTGTAAATTTTAGCATTTACGTTAAACCTCATCAATATGGTTGTGGACACCACCCGACCGGTTCCCGGGGTTAGGAGATGATCCCCAGAAAAGTACAGACTTTGGACTTCATTAAAGAATTACTTCAAACAGGATTCATGATCTCGATTCTGATGTGGTGGCCCTAAAAAGGGCTATTCTTTTATCATCTTTAGTGCTTTGGGGGCTGGACAACACTTCCGGCTGTGGTGATGGGTCCCAGCTGGTGAAGTCCATTTGCATAGGTGCTGATGTCCCTGAAGTAGTGGGATGTGAAGACAGACGCATTTCTCCATGATGCTGCTTGCAGGATCTCCATGATGGGGATGCCATTGTGGAAGGCCTACAAGTGGGAATAGCAGAAAGACCAAGTATGCGGAGTCCATGGAAAGGGCTTGTACTTCACTGCATCTTAACATCTTAAGTTTGAGTACAATGTTACTAACACGACAGTTTTCCTGGTTAAAGGCTGAAAGTTTCAGTCTGCCAAAAGTTCATAAGATTCCTTCATGAGTTAATTCAGAACTAAGGAAGGCTCCCAGTCCGAATAGAATATCATGGTTGCTGGTCTTTCGACTTCAGTGGATTTTATGAGACTTAAAACGCGAAAATCATCTAACAGTTCTTCTCTCCTGGCAGCTTTAAAATCAGAGTTTACGGTATTCAAATGGTATATCCTTTTAAACCTCAGTTAAAGAGGTCAGTTAAGAAGCTCAGGAGTTCAGGCAAATAGGTTCAGGAGTTCAGGCACCATTTGATTTTCCGCGGGTGGACATCAACGAAACCACTTGTTCCAGAGGCTGTAGTAGATTCTGTTGGTGGAATTTCTGATTGTGTTGCTTGCAATAACGGCTTGTTCTTCAAGAATTTCTTCATCCCTACAAAGTCTGATGATAGTAGCCACCAGCGTAGGCTCAAGGTGCTGATGTTTGCGATAGAAGGTGCGAGTTTTCTAGCAAACTCCTTGATCTGTCTGTCAGGAGTTGTAGGAGTTGAGAAAACCACGGCACTCTGATCAGTTTGGCGCTATCAGGGGAATAGGCCAGGTGTTGTTTCATTTTCTGTACGATTTGTGGCAGAAGCTTGAATGGTAGGAACATGGAACTGAAGAGGTTCGTCCAAAGTGTTGACATGGCGTCTACTGCCCAAGCTTGTCGTCCTGAACTGGGCTGATGAACTGGGGAAGTCCGGCATTGTACCTCGTGGCGAATACATCGACCATTGGAGTTTCACAAGTGAATAGATATCTGCAGATGGAAGTTTTGAGTAGGATGCGCCGAATACTGAATATACAACCGAATACCGAATATTCGGCACCAAATAGTGTACACATTCGGCCGAATACCGAATAATTCGGTCCTGTGCCGAATAATAGCCGAATACTTAATCGAATGCTCTGCCGAATACCTGTAATTTAAACTTATTTGACCTTTTTTTTTTTCTTTTAAAAACGTCAGAAAATAATTCCTCACAAACCTAACTAAATGATTAGCTAAACGTTCTTACATTAACACAATTGCATAAATACCAATAAATCATAACACTATTCGGCTAAAATTAGTATTCGTGAAAAGAGGATTAACGCTATGCCAGAAAAGAAACGACCAAAAACAATGATTGGTTTAGCGAATTTTCGGTAGTATAATATGCTTACAGAAAACATCCACTACCTTCATCAGGCAAAAAGTGTACGAGCACGCACAAAAATACGACTACATGCTAGAGAATTTGTTTGAATTTCGCCGCCGTTGGCCGTTTGGATGGTGCTGCAAACTCGTGCTGCTCATTCGTTGTTGAAGTAGAGTCAGCAGTTTGTGCCATTTCTTGGAGAGGCTTGCTGTCAGTTCAGGTGTAGTGATTTTCCGGATATTTTTATGTGCTGGTTCCTGTAAATTCATGAGTGGTCTTCTT
>JAHWFP010105354.1:17722-28819 GCA_023313725.1 Lithobius niger | reverse complement strand
GAACAGGAGTGGGCCGAGTACAGAGCCTTGTGGAATGCCACTAAGCACATCTGTTGCCCCAGATGTTGACTCCCCCACAGCGTGTTGTTGGCAATTGGCTTTAGCCAAGCTTTAACCTACGGTTATTTTATTTTCATTATTTTATTATTTTTTTAGAAACGTTGACAGTTTCACCCGGCTTTTCCCCCCACTTGTCCCACACGTTGGCGATGCCATCGGGGACCACTGTGTCCCTGGTAGGTCTAACCTTGGTGGTAAGGCATTCGTGACCCTAACCCATACCATCAACCCTTCCTCTGCCTCTGGGGTTTGAATAATATCTCTGTAATGTGTGGTGCAGTGGCAACCCGGACCACTGCACTGTGACTGAGGTTGGCGCTAATGACCAAGCTGTCGACGCGCCATTAAGCCTCATCTCCCCCCCCCTTCCTCTGCAGCCGAGCCATCGTCTTCGTTTCAAACTTTTAAGTTCTTACTTTTGTAATTTTTAAAATTTTTAGCTTTAACATCGGATGGCAGTCAGTGGCCACTAGGTCCTTGCCATTCCGGTTGCATTTGCAACAAACTTATACTATTATTACATTACTATTTTGGGGGTCAAAACAGCAAAATATGTACTGCTTTCTCGGGGTATTGTTCAAGTGCATTTGTTGTGTCGTTTGTGTGTTTTTAAATTTTTGGCCAAATGTTAGTGGTCTTTGCTAGACCCTTTTTGGTTCCATTTTCCCTTTCTTGGAAATAAACACTTTACTACTTACTTACTAGGTAGTGCATTGGAAGTCCAATCCAACGACCTGGGAGACTTATGAAGACAGGTGCATTTTTTTTGCCAATATTGCTACTTACTTGTAATCCTTAGCTGTTCAAAATGTTGGCTGCATTGTGTTTCTTCGTTTATTGCAAATATTTACAGCTAATTTCGTCTTTTTTAACGAAAATTATCACTGACAAGCGATAAAGTGACACAGTAGGCCTTCGCTGCCAAAAATTCGAAATGACCAACAGTAACACCGGAAATAAAAACTTGCCATGTGGGCTAGCTATAATCATTTAAACGATCAGACACTAAAAGATCATAAACTAAAGAAATCGATTGACGTAGACATACAGACCTATACATAAAGTCAAATTATTCCGTTACATGGCCCAAACACTGAAAACTTTAGACTCCCCCCCCCCCCCATCATTTCATTTAAGCTACATTGTCTATAGGCCCACATTTTATAGGATTATCTTTCAGGTACTTTATGAATCATACTAAATATTTGTGTGCCTCCCTCCCTCCCTCCCCCTCAACTAAAAAACTATACTTAACACATAGTACAAAGTATAGATAATATCAAGGATTGAATGGGGAAACGAAATTAACGAATGGTGGAGATTGTTGTGCAGAGAGTGTCCCGCGCAACACTGCCATAAAAGTTGGTAACAAATAGCTCGACATCGTGTACCTCTATTCCGCTTCTATTCCTCTTGAACTAAGGCACCCACAAAGATGAGGGTAACACCAATTTATTAAATTACGCTTCGAGTAGGCTTATTTTCATTTATGTAATTCGATTTTTTTTCCCTCAAATACTCAAAAAATCGCTCTGAAAAATTTTCACGACGTTAAATTTCGATCCAGGTAAACTAATAAGAAAGAAATGAACTAAACTATATGAAGTGTTGCTGCGCCCTCTACCACAATTTTCTAATTTTGGACATTAATTTGAAAACTCCCAGAGTTACGGCACATCAACTTTCCATTCATCATTATCTATTGAGCTTATCACTTGTGGATTCAACTGTGACGTGTGGTGACAAGTAGCCTCCACTTCTTTGTTACTTACAATGTCAAACTTCTACATTTTTGTATTACTTCAGGTCTAATGTACAACAATTGTAGCTGTATTGCATCGTAGCTGCATTTCCATAGAAACATTGACATAACCGCATCAAAGCAAACAGTTAAATCTTAATGAATGGTCGAATTTTATGTGGGGTTGGTTGTGGGTGCCTGTAATTTAAGGCATAAACGGCTCGCTTTTCAAATATTACCGATGAACGAAGTGAATGAACGTGGCAGTCCCTACTTGTATACGCCGTACGAGCCGAAAACGTCTTAAAATCGGACATCTTGATTAAATGACTGATAAATCAAGATGTCCGATTTTAAGACATTTTGCGATAACTTTATTTTTTGAAATTCAAACAAAAACCTGATTCTCATCTTTAACTCAATCAGGTCCCCTTTAACAGTTGCCCGCAACCATGAATCAGACAAACTCAATTAAAAAGCATTGAAACGGAATCATCAACGACAATAATTAGATTCAGTGGTACGTTAAGGTTAAGACAGAAAGAAAAGATAATATTTCCTTTCCTCAATACTGATGCCCAATATGAAAGAAAGTACGCAGCAGCGTGGATCGACGCCAAGGGAGCGAACCAAACGATATGGATAGTAAGAAGGAAGCGTTAAACTAAAACTTGTAACGTGGTTGAAAGCCAAGGAGCACACAAGTATAGTTCACATCCGAGTCAACCAGTTTTTCCCAACTGCTAGGGGACACTCGAGAAGTATGAAGAGCAAGAAAAGCAGTTGCAAAAATGTACAAAGCTATTAAAGTTAAAGCCTAAAGTTACTTGCCGAAGTTGGGGAACAGAAGAATACACTAACTGGCACCGATAACTAAAGGTGATCCACCCTAATAGTAGCCTATCTAGTAGCGGACGAGACAAAGTCACAAAAACCACACAGAACAATCGCTAAAGACTGTGAATCAGAATGAGTGGTGCCACTCGGCTTTTATCCTGATTGGCTCCCGCTCGTTCCGGATGTAACCCTTGCAATAAAACTCCTATTCTTAAGAAATAGAATGAAATATTCTGATGAAGTTGCATCCATACCGAAAGTGACAACTTCTAGAGAAATGAAATGCACTTGAGCGTTTTAGCCCTCCCCGCAGCTCACCGGTGTTGGCATGATACAGTCATGACGGATTCTATTGAACTGCAAATAAACTCTCTTTAGGAGTGAGCTAACAGGTATGAACCGATTTGCCCACTGCCAAAGGAGGCTGATGAAATATGATGAAAGGTGTTTGGAATCAGGGTCGACGGAAGCGGTATGGCTGGTACGGCCACAGCCGTACCAGTTTTAAGAACATAATAAAAAAAAAAACACCTGCGTAAACGTATGCTGATCATAATTCATAATCGTTCGTTCCGTTGTAACCCAATTGTATCCCCTGTGCGAGTGAAGTAGCAAGTTGCTCACGCGCTGTCAAAGCTGCCCTGCCTGACAAATTGACCTCTTCCCCCTCAGTAGTGAGTGGACTGATCTAGCTTAGAACGGAGCTCGCCTATACATTTATGTGCTGCTGTAACTAGAGTTGTGCACTGGTAAAACATTCTACGGCAGCGACGCTGGCAAAGATCGGCGGGTCCATATTTAAAGAAAATAACAACTTTCATATAAATCTGAATCTGAATTTTTCTCTTTACTTGTTTTAATATATTTACTACTAGTAAGGGTAACATGGGTTTTATTAGTAAACATTACAGATCACATTGGTTTAAGAATTTTGATTATTATTAAAAAACAAACACATCCAACTTGCGTTCGACTGTGAGGTAAGATAGACTAAACCATCTGATGGTGCAACTTACACACAAGGATGCAACAGATACAGCGGCTAAATTTTTTCCCAACATTCTGAAAAAAAATTGACCGACAGCAATTTTCGGAAAGCCTTTATCTGGAGATAGAAAGTGATGAGGTAACAAGCTGTTAGATTGCAAGATTGTTTAATTAAGTAAAAATAATAAAATTAAAAAAATAATATTTAGTTTGAGTATTGTTATTGTTATCACCCCCGTCCCCCCCCAGATTAAAGTTTCACAACAGCCGTACCAGTAAAAATGTGCTTACGTCTGTGCATCCCTGTATAGCGCCCTTCAGCTACGTAATGTGATATGTAGGAATAATCATACCACATAGCATGTTACAAACTGCTGCGTAACACTCTTGACTAACGCTAGCATGAAGGTGAACACTTGCTAATTTATGTGCTGAAGCATCAAGTTCGCTGATGAAGTACAGAAGAGTGATGTTACTTTTGATGAAAACGGCGTCATCGGGACGGTCCGACGCGCTCGTTGTCACGTTTAGTTTAGGTAAGTGCTAATTAATGAGGGATTGCCACCAAATAACAAGCTGCAGCATCTTCAGCCATTTGCTGCTATCTAGTTTTGTCTAGCCTTTACTTTCAACAGGCGAAAAAACTCACAGATAAATTTCTTTTTACACAACAAACAAGCCACGTGCCTCCTTAATTATTGACTGTAAAGTTAGTGCACCAACGAGCACCAGGAAGCAAGCTGTAAAGTTAAGCCTTACGACATCACGGGCGCTTTTTTCTATACATCGACCGTTTTGAAACACAGATTTTTAAACCGCTAGTTAGGCACGGTCTAGTGACAGTGATTTCGTTAACCTTGACCGATTGCTCCCTGGTGCACTTGGGCGCACCAACTTTACATTCAACAATTAAGGAGGCACGTGGCTAGTTTGTTGTGTAAATAGAAATTTCTTTGCGCATTCCTTCGCTTGTTGAAATCAAGTGCTACATAGAACTAAATAATGGTAGACGGCGCTAGTTGGTGAAGCCTGTTATTGGTACCTTTAATAGCCCTTTTCTAGTGTTCGGGAAGACTACACCATTCTCCTCGTACACCCTTTCCTGCTGATTCTTCGGGGCCAATGTTAACCGGTCAATGTCAATATAAACTTATTTCCGATATGATTTAACAATTCGCAATTTGGAGACTTAGTTCTCACCGCGTGCCAGAAGACTGCGAGATACTTCAGAACTTTGCTACTGTCGAAATCCAGCCGTTGAAAACTTTTGTAATCCACAATGACTAGAAGTTCTGGGCGCACTACGTCTGGGATTTGTACCGCTTCAGTCTTGGCTTCAAGACCTGGCCGCAGAGGTGCTTGCTTCAATTCTGTAACAGAACAAAGTTGAGTTTAAAGAGTAGTAATCAGTAGGCAGAGGCCTCACTTGACCACAAAATACACTTTAAAAAGTTCCGCAAAATTAGTTTGAAAAATGTTGCATCGTTATTAGAAAGAAACAAAATTTTGTTAGTTTCACGCAAGAACCCTTCGCCAAGATCACATTGATACGATAGATCACGATTGTTTACACCCTATATCTAGAAAACTTGCTCTCCCGCATTCCCCCTCCTGCACTCACGAAATACCTCCTCTCAGTCTCCATCCTTTCCTCCCAGTCCCATTCCCCTTCTTCTCTTCTTTCTCCTTCTCTTTCACTTACAACTCGTCCCCACACCTCTCTCTACCCGCTTCAGGCACACAAAACTGACAGTTTTATTTCATTGCAAGAAATATTCCTTCCATCACTATAACATTAAATTCAGAATTCAAATTACTTCCTCACACTAAAGGACTAAATACAATCAGCAACCTAGTTACAAAAAAGTACAGAAGCTCACCATGATTTAGGAGTTATACTCAACTTCATGCTAATTGCATAGTCACCTAAGCCCACGTTTCCCAACCGGTGAGACGCACTTCCCAGTCGTGCCACGCCCATATAAAAATAAGTGGTGAACCTTTATTTAACTACGTATTCACAAGAAGTTATGTTGCACGGCAAAAATGGGCCAAAAAATCTGCAAAAATTTTTTTATTACTGTAAATCGCCTATTAAACACCCATTCACACCCGTTAAAGTTAATTCGATAAAAGAAGGGGTGGCCAGTAACAAAGTTATAATAATTAGAATCTTACTTCAGTTAGGGAAGGAGGGGGGGGGGGCGGTGTTCAGATATAACTCCATCGAGGAAAATTCGACGTCTATGCGATCATTCACGTGTACACGTAATCTGGGTTCGGTGTAACATTAAGGTAATGCCTTTATTCTCATTTGTTCAGGAATTTAGTTTTTTAGTTTACTAGTTTTCGTTTGCTTTGTATATGAAGCTTTTAGTTAATTTTGGTGTAGAAAAACCTCATTTAATGGGATGAACCATTGTTGATTTCCTTGAATGTACGAAACTTTTAATGAGTATTTTGTCATAAAAATATTGGATCCCAGTTCTGGATCGCAATTCTGAAACTGGATTCCGATTATGGCCACCGTTAACACCTTGTTTACTTAAAGTGTGGTAAGAGCTCAAAGTTAAAACAAGTCTGCTCAAAATATCTAGTACTCCCAAAGCAGAGACCAGCACTGATATTTAATATTTTATCCGGCCAAGCTATGATTTCAGCGACGATTATTAATGGTATACTAGGAATGCACTAGGGTTTATCGTATAATGACCAAAGGGCAGAAGTGACGTCATTACGGAGCAAGCGAATCGAACACGCACTCAATACGGCGACTTCGGCTAAAAACTTGGAGGAGGTTAAATTTCATATCCACCTGCGCGATACAAGATATAAAACTAAGTTTACATTCTGACGTCCTCCAAATGTCTTCTAATCGTAAGTAACTTGTATTTGTGCTTGACGTCGTGTAATAATTATATTGAGGTTTTTCAACATGGCTTTTTCGCACAGTTCATCTGCGTCTCGAAAACGAAACTGAATCCCAGATAAATTCGACGTCGTGGTTTTTGAACCTGGCACTAGAAAGAAATTGGAGCAACACCCAGGCCCATGTAACGCAAAGTACATAACATGTTTGATAATCTTTAAGCTGTTTGAAAGACATCTCGGACAGACATAGATTTTCATAGGCTAATAATGAAAGCCAAACACTTCGGTAATTAATATACAAGCAATAAATAAATAAAAGTATGCTTACTCATTATTTTGTCTATAAATGTCTTCTTGTAGTTTGTCTTTACAACTACGTGATTTCCAGAAGGTTTCTTGACTTTTACTTGACTGGAATGTACGATGGATAGCTCTGGAGTCAAGATTCCTTCCTGAAGATAGACGATTAGTACATTCAGGAAGCGATCTACTAAAAAAAAAGTTCTAGTTTGCTCAAGGTATACCACGCTTTACGAGTAAGTTAAACCAAACTGAATTTAATTGTGTCTTTAACTCATGATCTCGGATGAGACTGGAATTATAGTTTGCGTTAAAGAGAAATAAATGAAAATACAACACAGACGACTGTTAGCCTTTGGCGGTGCTGGGTACATAATAATAATAATAATAATATAATATTAATCATAAAATTTTGTTGTGGAGACAACAGGTCAGGAAAGGGTCCGAGAGCCACCAACAGCCAGCCTCACGATAAAACACTCAGAATTTTTATGTTAAGTGCAATGTTCAGGTCTTTTCATAAAAGCGGTGAAGTTTGCCATGTCAAGTAACATCTTGAAGGTATTTACGGAGAAGGCTGAAACAGTTTCATGAGTCAGTGAATTCCAGGCTAGAATTCACCGTTTGGCAAAGAAATTCTCTACAATTTAGTTTGCATTTGTGATGACAAGCTTATAAATGTTAACCCGTGTTCGTGTTACAGCTTGCTGACTTGGAAGAATGGAAAATCCACTTGGAGTTCACTGTGAAGAATTTTATAAGTTAAGATTATTCCGTTTTTAATCTACGAAATCTCCAAGGATTCAAGCTTCAGATGCTTGAGACGCGTATATTTTTCATGTCCGGTCGGGACTTGGAGAAGCGTTTCTGAATTGACTCAATGTGGTCACTATTCTTGAGCAAGTGGGGAGAGCACGCTGTGAGAGCACTGGGTGTTTGCTAGTTCACCAGAGAACACGTCACGAAAGTGACTCAAACTATGCGTGGTATCAAGGAATTAAATTACAGTCTGGAGACTGAAGTTTGAGTCAACCGATGACTGTTTGATTCACCGACGTTATTTTTGCATGGGACCAATCATTTGACACAATATTGTTTGACTAAGCTGACTATTTACCTAACTTTGATTTAACGAGGCTTTACTGTTTACCACTTTTCCATTTATAGATAAGATCATCCATTGGGTCTTATTGATCGATCTACCCTTTATCGAATTAAGTCCTGTAACCTGGACGAGGAGCCACAGTAGCAAATTAATCATCCCACATGCGCGACTGAATTGCAGACATGATTTCTTTGCCATTAATGTTGTCGGATTTTGGAACTCATTCCCGAGTGCAACAGTAGCTGCATCCTCTGCGAATAGTTTTAAAAGGATATTACTATACTCTTAAAAGTATAACGTCTAATTTGACGTCTAAAAGGCAGTTTAGACGTTACACTCGACCAATCGAGTTTTGTAACTTCTCTTAGATGTTACGTCTCGAAGTAACACCAGTAATTTACTTACATGGTTACTTCTAATATTCCACTTGCTCTTCGTTGCTTCAAATTCCTGCGTTACTTCTAAAATTACTTCTAACATTTCTGAAATTATCAGTTTAGAAGTAACAAAAAATTGCATGAAGTTTGTAACGTCTAGGAGACGTTACAGTTCGAATAACACTTGTTTCGACGCAATTTTAGAGGTAACAAGTGTTACTTCGAACTGTAACGTCTCCTAGACGTTACAAACCTCATGAAATTTTTTGTTACTTCTAAACCTCTAAAAATGTGTCGAGTCTGTCTTTGAGCCTTGGCTTGTGTTTCTGAAATTGATGTGATTTCCAAGTTTACTGGTCGTGTTTCTGAAGTAGTTGTAAGGTGATAGGTCTTAACTGCTGACTGCTAAACTTCTCTAATCAAGAAATGGAAATGAGCTGTAAACGTTAGTATTAAACGAAGAAACAGTGGAGCTAACAATTTGAACAAACTCTGCCCAGGAGCGTTTCGACGACAAAATATTGCGAGGCGTTGGGGAGCGTGTTAGGACATGGCTTCTTTCCGATTGTATCCTGATGTTTTTCCATTAAAATTTTGAGGCCTTTTTTCTGCCTATCGTATCAATTTTTTGTAGTTTTGTCTTATCTCCCGTTATTTCTGACTGATGCCCATCTTCCTGCACCTGGCATTACTTGCGTCTGCCCTAAACCATTCACATAATAAAAAAAATAGTGTTGCAAGTTCATGGGCGTATTACTTCGGTGCAAAGCGTTTTGTCCATTTTGATTTCGTGCTTGGCCGTGCCCAGAAATTTAGAAACAGCCGAAAAAGTGTTATTTTGGCCGGGGGGGGGGGGGGGGGGGCAGGGGAAAGAACGAGGGTCTAATTTAAAGATGTTGCTATATGTGGAGCTATGGACGTGTATAATATTGCCAGTTGATGGGCACATGAGTAATTGTCCCCCTCTTCCCCCTTCACCAATCCCCAACAACAAAAAAGGGGGCGAAAAATTCCATCCTCTACTTTTTTTTATTAAAACAAAAACATGTAGACAACGGAATATATGACTTAAGATAACATTTTTTTTATTTTTCCAATTCTAAATAACACTTGCGGATATTTTCCAAGTCCTCTCTAATAACTATCTGTTCCCCCAATCCCCATCCAAACAAAAATGCGGTATTTTTTTTTTACAGATCGCTCCTTTTCGAATGACGCGCTCACAGCCATAGATTCTGACAAGAGTATGGTGTTCGATTCGCGTTCAAGCGAATGTAAAGCGATGGAGGTGGCATGACGTCATCGTAGGGACGCCAGCCGAGCGAGGGCGTTTTCGTCGCCTTACGGTTACGCCGCCATCTTGGTTAGTTCGAGAGATGGACTCGCTTAGTTCACCCAAGCCGCTGACAATGATACTCACGTGGGTACTAAACCAATATTATCAGGCAGTTATTGAGGTGTTATCTTGAATATTATTAACCATAGACCGTCATTTACCCAGAATAAAATTTTCGACGTTTCCTTGGGTAGGAGAAAGTGTTTTAAAATCATGGTTTTATTACTTTATTTCGTGCAGTAGTCGGCGAAAAATAGAAAGAAACCTAAGCTGTTCAAAAGTATACTGCAATTTCAAAAGTTTATTTACTGAACAAATTTTTACTAAAATGAGCGGGAAATTAAACTCTATTATACTGACATAGACAGGGCCGCAGCATGGGGGGAGGGGCAGGGGGGATGCGAGGCACGGGGTGTAAAGTGTCCCCAAGAAAGTCAAGAGGGACCTAAAAAAGCTTACACAAGTTCAATTTCAGTATTTTTTCTAATATATATCACAAGTATTGTGTACGTCAGAAGTCAACCTTTTTTTCTCCATTGAAATGGTACCGATTTTGTTTATTTTTAGGCCAGTCTCTTCCCCTCCCCACCAAGAAAAAATATCTAGCTACTAAATATCTAGGTGATGGATTTTACGTTTTATTGAAAAATATAATTCCTTTTTTTTTGTGTTGCTATTTTTACGTATTTCAAGTCGGTAAAAGATTCCACGATTTATAGAACTTCAGCTTAGGTAGCCAACAAAACAAGCCTTGATTACTACGTTTAAAATACTATTTTCCTGAGAATGCCGTATTTTTTTGAACGTCTAGCACCTTGGTTAAGTTTAGGCTATGTTTATTAAAACTCCTGAATTCGCAACGAGTTTAATGTTGAAAAAGTATTCTAATGTAACCTTGAGTTGCATTAACAAAACCAAAGAATCTGTAATTGGATTTTGTTTGTCTCTGGCAGTGCTATGTTTGAAGGTGAAATTTCTGAGCCAGTTTTTTTGTCTACTTTAATCAAAAAATTTGAAGATACGTAGAAATGTGCGTTGCAAACGCTTGCAGACAAGAGCAATGTAGAACTAACCAAAATGGCGGGCACGCGATTTTCCCTCCGCCAACTGGCTTCAGCAGTAACGCGTAGCTGTGACGTCATGCCAGCTCCATCTCTTAATTTCCCATGAACACCTGCAGCAGTTATGACATAGCCAACACAGATTTGCAGACAATGGCGGCCGCACAGTGGCGGGGTTTACGAAAATGGTTCCTTCTCTCTCCTCCATGTTTACGAATGGATCCTGGTATGAGCTTGGTAACGTGACGGCTGGGAAAATGCGATCATAACATTGTGATGCTTCTACAAGATTCGATAATGCCAAGGACAAGGATGGTGTGACACATGTGGATATTACTTAGTAAGTACAGTGTAGTGTTTTTCAATATGGCAGGCCACGTTGTTTCCATTGCACGCACGATCGAGGCTCTTTAAATTGCGGC
>JAHWFP010105354.1:0-12722 GCA_023313725.1 Lithobius niger | reverse complement strand
GAAAAAAAAGCCCACCTTCTTGTGTTTGAATCTCTGGCCATTAAGAAGATTCGGCGGATCCCCTTATGAATTTCAATGGCCCCCACTTAAGATGACATCGACAACTTAATCCATCCAATGCTTGCTATGAAATTAGAAAAGCATTGAAATCACGACTATACAGATCAGTGGTCCCCCCCCCCCACGCACACATTCACCATGTTTTAATCTTGTGATACTGCTCCCATGTGACGTTTCTATTGTTCAGTACTTGAGGGGGATTTTTTCGGAATCGTTTTATCTCCGAAAATGTAAAGCACTAGTGAAAGTACAGAGAAATATTTTCGAGTGTGGAGAAAGTGTAATTGTTCGTCGAATTTTCTTCTAATTTCGACAATCAGGTTCAATTTAGCATGCGTGGCTGCATGGAGCTCAAAGAGAAAAACACGGGACCTAATTATCCCTTTGATCAATGCCTTTCCTCACATCACACCCTCCTCCTCCTCCATGTTAAAAGGCTTGATTAGAACCAAGAAACCAATTAAATTTCAATCCAAAGTTATGACACCAACCCCTCCCTAATCCTAATCCAGTCCTATTTATCAAAATATGTATGTAAATTAGATAGCACAAACCTTTAACTTCTCTGGCCTTAAAGTTGGGTTATTTTTGTTGTCCAGTTCCAGCGAAAGCATCTGGAAGTTTTTACTGAAAATTGCGGGCAACTTAGAAAGTTTCAAGTCAAACTCTTGGCCGAATGCTTTAGTTTGAATGTTATAAGTAGCATCTCCCCCACCGTAGGGTTGAAACACTTTCGAGTCGATGTCAACAAATTCATATTCTGCAATAAGACCAATGATTCTGTGTTAATAAACCCTATTTTTCGTTATGAATGTAGTGGTATTTACTTGCTCTAACTGTAATAAAAAGAATATTTACCGTAATTACCATTCAGTAATTCATCAGTCTGGAAATAAAAATTAAAATTATTATCATCAGTCCGGTTTTGAGTTTGTTGAGAAAAGTTAATACATTAGAACGAACATAGTACGGAAAGCCACCTTTCTGCAAAAATGTTTTATTCGAGCGCCGTCACTATATGGAGTCCTTCAGATATATATACAACCACTCATCAACACACATAAAGAAGAGACACGAGGAAGCCGTTATTGAGGAAACATCCTTAACCAGTACTCTGTGCAACCGAAAGTGCTGGGCCGTTGGCAGTAAAAAAGGGATATTAATACTAAGAAATAGAAATAATAAGTTCCAAAGAAGAACTAAACATGTACAAATCTAACTCAGTACAAATAATCTATGGGAAGTCGTAAAAAAATCCATCAGGAATACAGTTATACAGTGTGCTAAATACACTACACTCTGCCATCTTTATTCTATTACGTTTCATTCTACTGACGTAACCGAACTTGGCGAGCAAACATTGCAACATATCACTGACAGTGACATATTGCCTTAATCGATATGAACGCTCTCCAAGAGCTCGAAAAGAGCACTATGAAATTGAAAATCACAATACGCTTTCACCTCTATGCCATTACCTCTTCACCTTTAAGAGGACATAGAACGGTCTTTATCTAAGCTAAATAATTTTGTTTAGGATTCATGAAAAGAATCGATCCTCATCTTATAGAATATTCTAAGCATGTCCATTTCGGGTTATTATAATAGAGCTTGCAAGAGCACTTTGAAATCGAAATCACAATACGCTTTAGCCTCTATGTATCACCTCTTCACTTTTAAGAGGGTGAACGGGTCCATATCTAAGCCAAAAAAATGTTGGTTAGGATTGATGAAAAGAATAGATCCGTGTCTTTCAGAATATCGCACGCATGTCCATTTAGGACTCTCAGAGAGCTCGCAAGAGCACTTTGAATCGAAATTCATCACACCCTTCGCTGCTCGGCCATTACAAATTCACCTTTAAATGGACATGGAAGGCCCCTATCTAAGCTTGGTTAAGGTTGATGGAACGAGAAGATTCCCATTTTTCAGAATTAGTTGCCCAGCCACAATAAGAAAAAAAATGGTTTTGTGAGGGATTGCCCGTTGATGGATGAGCTTTTGAATTTAGCTTGTACACATATTGTAGAATCCCCAAAAAAGTTTCAACAAACATTCTTTGTTGCAAGGGCCACGCAATACGCCATTTTTCAAAATGGCGGTCAACACGCCTTTAACACGTCATATCGCATGCTGTTTTCCACCGAATTTAGTGACGTTGGTGCCAAATTGCAGGTTTGTTGCATCGAGGAATTTACTGGGACCATTTTTCGAACTGTTTGCAGCATCCGAAAGAGTGTAATGCAATCTGGTCATGTTAAATATAACGTTTCATCATGTTTCACTGCATAACTTACGTGTGTTTTACCATATTTATATAAAGGGTGTTTCTAAACCCCACGCACAAACTGGGAATGGTCCCTTAGGGTACCGCGGCCCTTCGAAGGTGGCCCCCAAAATCCGGTCCCACAACACTAAGTTGGAATCCGTTTGGACTACTCTGATAAGATTTGGTGCTAAGATAAGATTTTGTTAAGATGCCCACCTCCGGGAGAGGGAGGGGGAGGGTAGTGGATGATGGATGATGCAGGGTAATGATGATGATTATGGATGATGATGACGATGAGCTTGACGTGCTGGCTTCATAGCCCTTATTACTGTTATGTGTCATACGAAAGCTTATCAGAGTAGTCCAAACAGATTCCGAGTTATTGTTGTGGTACCAGGTTTTGGGGGTCACCTTCAAAGGGCCGCAGTGCCCTAAGGGAGCTTTTCCGGACACATTTTTATAGAACATTTTATCCTTCCTTTGTATCATAGAACCTATCCTTTAAGTTTGTACGTGGGGTTTAGAAACACCTTGTATATAAATATGATAGAACACGTAAGTTATGCAGTGAAACATGATGAAACGTCATATTTCACAAAACTAGAACGCATTATGCTCTTTTGGATGCTGCAAACAGTTTGGAAAATGGTCCTAGTGAATTCCTCGATACAACAAACCTGCAAATTGACACCAAATTTCACTGACTTTGGTGGAAAATAGCATGTGATCTGACGTGTTAAAGGCGTATTGGCCACCATCTTGGAAAATGGCGTTGTGCGTGGTCCTTGAAACAAAGAATGTTTGTGGAAACTTTTTGGGAACTCACAATATGTGGGTAACCTAAATCCAAAAGATCATCTATCAACGGGCATTCCCTCACAAAAACTTTTTTCTTTGGCTGGGCAACTAAATATCCTAAGCATGTCCAGTTCCGCCTATTAGAGAGCTCGCAAGAGCACTTTGAAACCGAAAATCACTATAAGAAGTATTTTTTTTTTAAAAAGGAACGCTCACGCTAAATACGATTTCGGGGTTCAATGGCTGTTTTTATGTATAATATGTATAACACCTTTCCTGTCCAAAACTGTGTGAGCGTTTTTGTTTCACGTTATAAGCTTTTGATTTATTGACAGTTAAGAAGTTACAGACGGGTTTTTTCCCCCCCCCCCCCCCGGCCACATTGAACTTGATACCATAGAATTTTTTTCTAGTTACCGTTTATGTGCAGCCATAAAATTAACAATTCCTTCTATTTTGGGCCCGACTGTATGCGATATGGGTGAAGAAACGATGGGAAGCAGATGAGAAAAGTGCCGTATCACGATAATTTAGCATTATGACTTCCAACCTTCAGAACGGGGTGGAGCCAGTTGTTTTCCTTTATTTTATACCCCTAGGAATGTACACACAACAAAATGATACTTTTATGCAACCTGTACCCAAAATGTCGTTAACACTCCTCACTATACAGAGTCGGGCAGAAAGGGAGGGCCACCCCTGGCAATCGCAGATAGTTAATGCTAGCGCATTGAAACTTTGCATGGGTTGTTAGCAAACTCGGGGCAAACTAACCATGTGTCGATCACTGACCTTGATGTAGATTTTCAAGGTCATCATGATGGTAACTTTTTAACCATGCTTCATAGAATCCTAGTGTAAATTAGAAACTTGTAAACATTGGCACGGCATAGCCATTAAAAAAAATAACGGAACGAAATTCGGTACGTTATAGTTTAGGAATTACAGAAATTACAAGCATTCTGTTTTGCTAACCGAGTAGGCTTTCCTGCCCAACAGTTCTGTCGGTCTTCAGATACGCCACGCATTGGTAGGTATTGGTGTTGGCAAATTGGCGTAATAATTCAGCCTCCATGGTCAGCTAGGAAACAAAATCGGAAATGTTAACCTAAGAGACGGAAAACTTAAGTTTTATTTTCTAGATGACCATGGTGACTCTAAATTGTGCCAGTTGCATAATATGCTGTAATTTGCTGCACCATTCTGTCTATACGTTACCTAAAGACTGACAAGAAATATTGAAGGTATTGTAAATCCGTAACGTGTAGAGTCATCAGTATATCAGTTGCTGTTTGTTGCCAAGGGAGCATTCATAAATTACGTAAGTTTTTTCTTGCAATTAGTATCCAACCTCCCACCCCTTCTCGGTCCCCCTCCGTAACACGAACACCATTGTAACACTTGGCATTGGAAGGGTGGGGGTGGAAATTAACGAGTATATAATAGTCCCAACCTCCAGAAAACAGAGTAGCGTAACAGATTAGTTCGTGTGAGAGACTTACTTGCATTATGTCTGGGAGCCGCTCACGCCATCGATGCCATCCTTGGGTAGGCTCGTCGTTGTCACACTCAGTTTGTGTGCTTTCCTAGCACCCCAGATTGGTCAGTTTCGTTGCTGGCACACAATATTCGTCATTACTCTCTGGACGTGATCGTCACTCCATCATGGCATCGCAGACACTACACCACGAACAGCAACAAACAGGAGCACGTGACCGTGTGTCATTTGCTGCAGCATTGTTCGCTTGCATTGAAGCCAGGATGCGTCCTTGTTGGCTGCGTCCATTTCCCAACATAATCCTCCACTCGCGTTCTGGCTTCATGAACCGAGTGAGGGCCTCCAACTTATTGGTGGCTCTTAACAGTAGTGTCCCGGCATGGATGCGGATCCTTGCTTGGACTTTGACCGTGCTTCATTTCTTCTTTGACGGTTGGACTTCACGCCCTTTTGTAGCCCCTTGACTTCTTTATCGAAGGCTTCTTCTTGGTGTGTCATTTCATTGTGTTCTTCTTCTGAAGCAATCAACCATCTCTCCATGAATGATTCGTGGTCAACCACTTGCCTTGGTTCACCACCATTTTCGTCCCAGACAATTTCCAAGAGGTTGTACGCCCCCACTATTCCTTTTGCTGATCTCAGCGTAGAAGTTCTTTGCGGCGTAACTCCTTCTTCTATCTCCCTTCTGGTTTCCTCTCTTGCTTTTTCAACAGTCGTCCTGAACTGGTCATACACAGCATTTCTGACTTCTGTTTCTTGCGTAACTTGGTTTCGCTCTCGTCCTGCAGTAGGTGGTTCGTTTTGTGTTTGTTCAGCCGGTACCACTTGGCCCACTGCTGGTGCGATTTGCACCGGCTCTGCCACGACGTCTCCCAGAGTTTGACTAGCCCCCCCTCAGGTCTATTATTGTGCCTGGTTCGCCGAAATCTTCACACTCCTGTACTGCTGCATATTCAGACTGTCTTCGAACATACTGCAAGTCTTCAAGGTTATTATCTAACTTCGTGTCGGCCTCGTACCGTACCTCTTCATCGAACTGTACATCCCGACTAGACAATACTTTCTGTTGCTTAGGTACCCATACTCTGTAGCCACTACGACCATCTTCGTAGCCCACCAGATATCCTACCACCGACCTTGCGTCAAATTTCGTTCTTGACGGGTCATTAATTCCAACAAATGCCTTGCCACCAATCTTCCTGAAACAGGTCACATTGCCAGATTTCCCTCTCCAGCTATGGAGTAGTGATTCAACGACAGACTTGCCGACTCCAGCATTTCTCAGGTGACAAGCAGTCCGTACAATTTGTCCCCATAAATGCTTTGGGAGATTACCCCCCACTAACATCAAGCGGACTTTTTCCATCAATGATCGATTCAGCCTCTCGGCCACTCCATTTTCATGTGGGGTGTACGGATGTGTCGTGTGGTGCCTTATGCCACTGTCCGCAACGAATTGTTCGAAAATCCGTCCGCAGTACTCGCCTCCATTGTCCGTACGTATTGCTCGGATTTTTACACTTGCCTCTTCCTCGACTTGGGCCTTCCACTTCTTGAAGATGTCAAACACTTCATTTTTATTCTTCATTAAAAACACCCAGGCTCGGCGTGTGAATTCATCAATGAAGCTGACGTAATATCTTTCCCCGTTTAATGTTGATAGTGGCATAGGCCCGCATACATCGGAGTGTACAAGTCCAAGTTTCCTATGTGACTGCTTGAGCTTGATCGGCTTAAATGGCTTTCTTGGAAAACGTCCGAGTTGACACGCTTCACATTTTACTTGTGGGATACTAATCACTGCGTCTTCAAGTCCCTTGACAAGGTTTTCTTTCTGCATACGTTTTATCAGCTGGTATTGAAGGTGCCCTAGTCTCTCATGCCACAAGAAATAGTCATTGCTGCTGCTGGTAGGTCTTCCGTTCTTCCCCGCCGATTTGACACTTTTAACTTTCAGACTCTCTTGTGAAGCTTTTCCCCCTTTAGTCCTTGTGTCCATGCACTTGTCCTCACTTAAGTGATTAGTTTTCTCATAAATCTTCATTTCGATTGGAAATAGATTGTACCACCTTCTCGAAATTTTCATTACTGTAATTCCGGCTGAACTTTGCACGAGGCATTCATCATTTGGAAAGGGGGGGGGATTGAGGCTTAATGGCGCGTCGACAACTTGGTCATTAGCGCCAACCTCAGTCACAGTGCAGTGGTCCGGGTTGCCACTGCACCACACATTACAGAGATGTTATTCAAACCCCTAATCTAAATCTTGTCATACATCTGTACCTCCTGCAAAAATTGAAAAACACCGGACAGGAGGACAGACTTATCGCCCAACTGACGCGCAATGTCATGCGGAAGATGGAACCGATTTCCATTGTCATTTGGAAAGGAGACCGCTTTTTGCAACACCCCCACTGAAACCACATTTGTTTTTATCGATGGAACGTGATATACCTCTGGATATTCAATAATCCTGTTACGGCACTTCATGACGACTGTCACTTTTCCAGCCACAGGTACCGATGTTCCATCCGCCATCAGTGCAAATTTATTGTGGATTTTCTCATACTTTGCAAAGTCTCGCCGGTCGTTTGTCATCACGACACTTGCTCCGGAGTCTATAATTCACTCGTTGCGTTGTGTACTTTTTCTTTTCCCATCCATGGCGACTTTCGTGATTCTGAACCACATGTGGTTCGCTTTCTGATCCACTGCCGAGCCATTGTCTGTCGAAGAACTTTCTTTCTTCGACTATCTTTCTTTCTTTCTTTCTTTTGTCGGTAATCGCGGGCACAATGGCCTCTTTTCTTGCAGTTAAAGCACTTGACACTGCTTTTAATACGTGGCTTGTCATACTGTTTGGCAGTCTTGGCACCCGACGACCTTGAACCATGTCCATTTTTCACTACCAACGTTTTTGAGTAATCAGCAACTTGATCGTTTTCAACGAAACGCTTCTTTCTTAGTTCGTCCTCCAACAGAAAATTTTCTATGTAGTCTGGCGTATACTTCTCAGCTTCAAATGAATCTGTCACAAGCAATACATTATCATAGTCTGAGGTTAGTCCACTTAACATGAGTAGCGACACAAGTTCATCGTTTATTGCAGTGCACCCACAAGTTCATCGTTTATTGCAGTGCACCCACAAGTTTTGGCAATGCGTGCCAGATCTTGAATACGGTTAATATACTCAGACAGACCCTCATCTGTTGACATCTTACAATTAAGTAGATGACGAAATGCTGTCAATTTTCTCATCTTCGTTGTAGCAGTACACTTGGTTTTCAAATGGTCCCACAGCTTTTTCGGATCCTCAAGTTCCTGATATTTAAGTGCTATATGATGCTGCATGCTTAAAACAGGATCGTGATACATTCTGCTGCCTCCTTGTCACACTTCGGCAGTCCTGCATCGCCTGCAGCTGGCCTTACAAGCGTGCCATCCACGTATCCCCACAGCTGCTTCTGCTTTAAAACTAATTTGATGGAGAATGCCCACGAATAATAGTTTTTAACATCAGATTTTTCGATGCCAAAGGCATGCGTGTTGGTTAGTTCGTTTTTGCTGGCCATGTTTACAAAAGCGTTGATCGATTGAGTTTTCCTGGCCGATCGGCAAACTTGAGCTTGACTAAAACTTGGCTCCCGTGAAATTTTCACTTTTGACGTCAGTCAGTAATAATAGTACATTAAACAGTCCAGTTCGTCTATCTTTTGAAAGAAATCACTTGCCTAAGCGTCTACATCACTTTTTGTCAACTCGTGTTTGGGCGGGAACGACATCGTCAAAATCCAACACGGCAGCCGTCGATCGCGTCAATCAAATCCAACGGTCTTTCGTTCCAACACGCTGCACTTTTTCTTCATTCCGCACAACGAAACTAATCTGTTTTTAATGCGAAATAGTCAATTTCCTCGTCATTACTGGGCCCATAACCTTTCTGGAAGGGTGGGGGTAGAAATTAATGAGTAATAGTCCCAACCTCCAGAAAACAGAGTAGCGTAACAGATTAGTTCGTGTGGGAGACTTACTTGCTTTGCGTCTGGGATCCGCTCACGCCATCGATGCCATCCTTGGGTAGGCTCGTCGTTGTCACACTCAGTTTGTGTCCTTTCCTAGCACCCCAGATCGGTCAGTTTCTTTGCTGGCACATAATATAGGGCATCACTCTCCGGACGTGATCGTCATACCATCACGGCATTGCAGACACTACACCACGAACAACAACGAACAGGTGCACGTGACCGTGTGTCATGTGCTGCGGCATTGTTCGCTTGCATTGAAGCCAGGACGCGTCCTTGTTGGCTGCGTCCATTTCCCAACAGGCATAACCCCCCCCCCCCGACCTGAAAATACCTAACATTTTCGCACCTCATTCGTTTTTATAAGCGGTACTTAGTATCAAGGGGCGTAAATTCTATTAGCTAATTTATTTGTCCGACTTCTGTTTACAACATAAAATTTTTATTTTTTAAAGTTGTAAACAGAAGTGAAACAATTAATTTAGGTAATAAAATTTAGCGAAAAAAAAATAGAAAAACAGTTAGTGAAAAATAATTTATCAAAAATTAGTGTGATATGTAACAATTCATCATATTCCCCCCTCCCCCATCATAACAGATGGTAACACATTTGCTCAATTCTCCCTCTCCTCTCCATGCCTTAAATAACTAGTTAACGCTCCCCAAGCAGGCTTCACGAACTTTGGGCACGACTGGACTTTATTTCACACTCACTGTTTGGCAGGAAAGCCACTCGGTTTACACAACAGAATAATGCTTGTAATTTCCATAATTCCTAAACTAACATACCTAATTCGTTCCATTTTTTTCAATGGCCATGCCTTGCCAATATCTACAAGTTTCTAATATACACTGGAGTTCTACGAAGCATGGTTAAAAAGTTAGCATCATGATGTCCTTGAAAAATTTGCATCAAGGTCATTGTTTGACTTCAGCTGTTTGACCCTGGCTAGTTGGTCCCCCCCCCCCCCCGTTCACCTACATACAATGCAAAGTTCCATTGCCCTAGCATTAACCATCTGTGATTGCCAGAGGTGGCCCTTCCTTTCTGCCCCACCCTGTATTATTAAGTTTTTAATATACGGGCTACACTTAGCACACCAGTTGACGTAAACAATGAAAGAATTGTTGGCTGCTGTAGCTCAAACAGCGGTGGATGTATGTGCTGTTTTATTTTTAGTCGGTGTCGGTGGCCCACAACGTTAGTGTGGGCTGTGAAAAGAGCAAGGCCGGACTAGCCCACCGGTAAATCGGGAATTTCCCGGTGGGCCCCTTCGGTCACTCGCCCTTCCTCCCCCACCCTCTATTTGTTTTAAATAACGGTTTTGAAAATTGTTTCTTTTCTGTATGCATCACAATTTTATCCGCTAACACTTGACAAAAAAATTCATGTAGGATTGAGGGGGGGGGGGGAGGAAGGTTATTAGGGCCCCATGGTAAGAGTGTCCCTCTGAGTGGTTTCCCGGTAGAAATTCAGTTCCCAGGCCGTACCTGAAAAAGAGGCTATAAATAACTAAACAGAAACTAAATACCTAAGCAAACGAAAGCCTATTAAAGTAAATATGTTACGTAGCTTAGGCCTATTAAAAAAATAGAGACCTGTAAAGAGCAGCAGTACGTCACACCAAAAGGCAAAGAGCCCAACTTAGCCGAGTCAGCATTGCACCCAGATTTTTAGGGAGCATTAACAAATATGGTATCGTCATTAAAATAAAAAGTTTGAAATGAAGAATTGTTCCCTCCGCCTACAATAGGCCCAAAGCCTGTTACCTAGTATTATCCCACTTATTTAACAAGATAACTGGAGTAGAAAATCAAATAATCAGAGGTGATGCTAAGCTTAATCCATAAAACGGAAATTGCCACCCTTTTGCCAGCGCTGGCCCAAATATACTTTAAACAATGCTTTAACAATGATAAAAACAACAATATCTTTTCCGGCAGAAAAAGAAAAAGAATTTATCGGAGGAAACAATGCAGAACCAATGGTGTAACAATAATGCTGCAAACAACAATGTCTCTACAAACATGCATTGTACTTGGTTTCATGAAATCACGTAATCGGGCTTGAGTGAAAAACCAAAAATATATCTGTCTAATCCAGGGTTACACGGCTTTCAAAGACACAAAAACCGCGCAGTCGAAATGAGTGCGAAATAAAAAAAAACCACAGGACATGAAAGACACCGTCTGCTGCCGGGTAACGGAAATGAATGAAGGATGGTGAAATGAATCACAGGATACATGGATTGAGTGAGCGAAGCAACCTTAGCGCAATTATCCCTCTTCAAGAACCTGCAATATTTAAATTATTCATTTCACTGTTATGGAGCAGCTGTACTCCTACATTTGCCCGCCTTCATATAGGCTGTACAGAAATGTCTTCTCCATCTGGCATTGTACTTGGTTTCATGAAGACACGTAATCGGGCTTGAGTGAAAAACGAAAAAAAAAAATCTGTCTGCTCCCGGGTTACAGGGCTTACAAAGACACCAAAAATACGCAGTCGGATTCAGTGCGAAAAAAACAAACCAGGCCACAGGACGTGAAAGACACCGTCTGCTCCCGGGTAACGGAAATGAATGAAGGATGATGAAATAAATCACAAGATACATGGATTGAGTGAACGAAGCAACCTTACCGGTATTACCCATCTTCAAGAACCGGAATTATTTAAATTACACATTTCACTGTTATGGGGAAGCTGTACTCCTAGAGTTGCCCTTCTTTATGACGGGCTTTACAGCTAGTAATAAATAAATAACGTCCCGTTTCCATCTTCTCTTGGGAGGGGAACATGGCAGTATTAATTATTCCAGATTAAATGTGAATTTCTTCGCCACGTAACAATATCAGTATGACGCTGTGCATTACGCTCAATTTGAAGTCTCCACCTAAAATGGTAGCGTAGTTTTTCTTACAAGGCACTAAAGGGGACACGCTTGGACTCGGCAATCCATGAATGAAACAAATTACGATCGTGAAACCTGTCAGAAACGCTTGCAACTTTCGTTTGAGTTTCAATAACTAATAATTACAAATTAACATTATCAGTCAAGTAACGTTTCGTTTTTTTACTTTTTTTTTCTCTTGATTTAACTCCTTTTTTTTACTGTTATAAATGTATTTTTTACAACTATTTTTATCAAAGGAGTCAATTTTTTTTCTTACCTTTTTAACTTTTCGGTGGGTCGTATAACCTAAGGGACCCCTCCAGCCCCATCCCTACTTCCCCTCCTATGGGCCTAACACGTCATTCTGTGTTAGTGTGTACTACTTTTAAAACAACATTGAACACGCAACAAGAGTACCTTACTTAATTGCTTATCTTGTCGACTTACGGTTTCCATGTTCGGCCCTTTATTCAAGGTGTGAACTACCAAACTCCATGCCAAAACTAGTGAACACATGGCAGAACGTATCACAGAACTGAACATCTTGGATTTTTGGATTCACAAAACTCTACAGTAGGGTTTCTGTACTTATATAATGTATTACGAATTACCACTAATAAATTACGTATTAGCGGCACCTGAACTATTAGGCCTAGCAATAATTACTGCACATATGACTCATTTCAAAATACATACGTATTACTAATGTATTCAGTTGGATAGTCTAATCATTGACGACTAATGACGAAATAACGACGTAAGGTGTTTTGATTATCTAATTAGCTTGCAAATTACATTCGAAACGTAATGTGTCCTCCGGAGTAGACCAAATGGTACGTGCTTTCTTTCTCGATTTTTGGCTAAAGCCCGTTATTGTTTTTTTAAGATTCTTGCTTTGCTCACGATCTTTTAAAGTTCGACACATCAAAAGCCCAAAAGATATGGCCATAAATATAGTTCTAGGGCTCCGGGGCAAACCATAAGAATAGAGGATTCCTTCAAAAATGTTTTCTAGTCATTGTCCCACCATTATCTAGTATTTCCATCTTTTTCATTACGCTTACTACTGTTCGGAGACTATGTTTGGGAGTCCCTTTCTCTGTAGCCCCCGTTCATCCCTTTAACTGTAGTCCTGCGAAAAACGTACGGTATGGCCCATTTAAGTTGGGGGGGGGGGGGG
>JAHWFP010105350.1:0-17170 GCA_023313725.1 Lithobius niger | reverse complement strand
GCTAAAGCTCTGGTCTTCCATCCAGAGTTCCTGGGTTAGATCCCCAGCGAGGCTTTATATTTTCCCGTCAATTCTAAGACTCCAACTAACAAATAACAGCCTTATTTTCAATCATGTGCTATCTATACCCCTTGGTTTATTGGCTAAAGCTCCTGGTCTTCCATCCAGAGTTCCTGGGTTAGATCCCCAGAGAGGCTTTATATTTTCCCGTCAATTCTAAGACTCCAACTAACAAATGAGGAGCATAGGTTCAAAACGCAATAACTCCACTTTTCGAAAAAAATTACCTGAAGGTGGCAGCACCTACTATGACCTAAAACGCGTCTTTTGTGTTGCCCTGAGTGTTCAAAACGCTATACATCCCTCTCAAATGAAACTTCAAAAACAGGCAATTTATTCAAAACGCAACATCGCTTCAGCACTGTTGGTATCAAAACGCAACAAGTTATTTTTTAGCCAATAGAAGCGCTCCATTCACGTTTTGGCGCTAAGCATCTCTTACGCTACAACAAAATAAACACGTGCGTAGAACAGTTTAGCGATCGTGGCGCTCGCAAAAGGAAAATGCAAATATCTAAAAGACAACGTGAAAAGATTAAAAGGTGAGTTTGATCTTTCATTATTGTTTGATCGTTTTGTATTAAAACTCGGCTATATTATCAGGTTAAAGAAACCCCAACTAGTCAGTAGTTTACTAGGCCTAATGACAACGATTTGTCTGCTTAACAGCCACAGTGATCCAGATCCAGCTTTTAGGTTCATTCACAAGACCTTGTCAACATCGGGACGAGCCATATTATTGCAGGAATATTACTAAAGATAATTTGAAATCGATTCGGTCACGTTTGTATAGGACCAGCGATAAAATAAAGCAAGAACAGTAGGCCTACATGAAAACTTTCATCTTGCCGAGCAAACCAAAACGAATAAGAAAACGGATTGTACTTCCTGCCCACCGTAAAAAAAAAGACCCCATCGTGTTCAAATAACGTATCGTCTTCTGTCTGTAAATACAGGAAAATACTACCGTGTGTGCAAACAGATATTCATTAAAGGGCTGAGTGTAAGCACACAGAGTGTTTTAAGAGTATCTAATCTTGTATTGGCAGCTCAGCCCATTACAGAAAACCGCGGAGGAGACAGGAAATTAGCACAAGAGTGTGAACAAGAAGGAAACTGTCCGTGGCTTTATTCGCAAGTTGAATGCCAACTGAAACTTAATTGTCAGCCCATGACGAAACTTATATTTTGTTTTTATTTCAATATGTTTGCATCAAAACGCATTAACTCCATGCGAGTGTTGTTTCAAAGTGCAATATCTTCTAACTGTTGGAACAAAATGCAACAATTACATTTTAAAATGGTTGATAATGACCTTTAAATATTGTTGTGATTTCCGAGACTAAGTTTACATGAAATAGTTGATTTTTTGACATTTTTTCCATATTTTGTTATTGTTGCAAGTGTTGCGCTTTTCAGTACTCACGTTTTTTGCATTTTCTGAAAAATTGTTTATGTGTCACTTGTTGCGTTTTGAATCTTTGCTCCTCAAATAACAGCCTTATTTTCAATCATGTGCTATCTATACCCCTTGGTTTATTGGCTAAGGCTCTGGTCTTGCATCCAGAGTTCCTGGGTTCGATCGCCAGAGTGTCTGTATTTTTTTCCGTCAATTCTAAGACTCCAAGTGCCAAATAATAGTCTGATTTTCAAGCACCAGCTGTCTATTCCCTTTGGGTTAGTGGCAAATCTCTGGTCTTCCATCCAGAGGTCCTGGGTTTTATTCGCAGACAGGCAATATTTTTTCTGTCAGTACTAAGTCACCAGAAACAAATGTAAACTTTATTTTCTTCTGATTATACACTCTATCCAATGATTATAATATCTCTTGAAACGATAATACAATATTCTGAATTGATAATACCGTTACCAAAAAAATCACAAATTCTTTAGAAAACGAGGAAAAGAATTTCTGGTAATGGTACAACTTTTTCAAATTTTATCTGATTTGGACAATAAAGTATAACATTGGAAGCGCCTTTTCGAGAGCTTTACAACGCTCTTTACCGCATGTCGAAAGCACAAACCGTTCTTGAGAAATCTTCAAAAATGTCTAAATGAATCCGGAATCGTTTAGACGTTTTTGAAGATTTCTCAAGAACGGTTTGTGCTATCGACATGCGGTAAAGAGCGTTGTAAAGCTCTCGAAAAGGCACTTCCAATGGTATACTTTATTGTCCAAATCATATAAAATTTGAGAAAGTTGTTTTTTCGTGTTTCCTCGACTTATTTTTGTGATGTCATTTTGCTCCCATTTTGGTTCAGATGGTGTAATTGAAAGTTGAACTCCATCAATATTACAGTGAAAAGACTACTTTCCCTTTGTTTATTAGAATTACTACACTGGTTAGCATGTTTGGCTGTAATGGCTTGGTGGTAGAGTTACTGGCTTCAAAGCAAATGGTTGCTGGTTCGTGTCTTCCTACATCCAATTTTTTTTCCATACCATTGGTAATGCCAGTACTTAAGGAACCATTTACAGAATGCGTGACATGTCTGAATGGCTCACTGGTAGGTTTCTGGTCGACAAACCAAGGGATTTCTAGTTCAAGTCTGCGTATGGCCAATTTTTTTCAAGCATTAGGAAAGTGACAGTGGTTCCCCCCAAATTTCGGAGGTGCAGATTCTTAACTTCAATAGGTCCACAGCAGGTCCCTGTAAAGGGTTTGATAGAAGGCAGTTAGGAGGTAAACAATTTAGGGGAAAATTGGCACCCCAGACAATGTTTTTGGTTAATTTTCATTGAATTTGGAGCACTTTTAGGAAGGAAGGGAAACTAAGTTTACCAGATAATGTTGGGTCCACTTTTGAACCAATCTTTCAATGAGGCAAGAGTTGAGGAAGACCCACTGAGGTCTCACACAACGTTGGTGTTAGTTTGACCGGATTTGGGACAATTTTCAGGGATGAATGGGGCTATTATCACCCCAGACAATGTTGTTGCAGACACCTTGTCAGCCTGAGAGCCAAAGACACACTGACTGGTCATGTGATCATGCTAAAAGACTCCTGGCAAATTACCTGCAATGTCTGAAAACCCAACTACCCACCACCCCTCGGAATTAAAGCCAAATTTCGAAAAACAAAACATTGTAAAAAGCCGCATGAAAATGGCGGCTAATTTATGCACAACTGAAACTGACCAATCAGTAATTTGTCTCTATTTGGATTAGTTCATTCTTTACCTGGCTAAAACGACACAAAATGGCCGCCATGTACTAAAGGTGCTGGGTTCGATCCCAAGACTGGCTGTATTTTTTCCTGTCAATTCAAAGTGTAAAATATCAGATAAACCCTTATTTTTTAGCTTCTGCAATCTGTACCGTTTGGGTTAGTAGCTAAGGCTCCTGTCTTCCATCCAGAGGTCCGGGGTTTTTCCCTTCAATTCTAAGTCTCCAAATACCAAATAACAGCCTTATTTTCATTCATTTACCATGTATTCCCTTTGGCCTAGTGGCTAAGGCACTTGGCTTCCGTCCAATGGTCCTGGGTTAGATTCCAAGAGCCGCTGAATTTTTTCCCGTCAATTCTAAGACTTTAAATACGAAATAATAGCCTTATTTTAAGCAGTTGCGGTAAAGTCCACGTAGCTTAGTGGCTAAGCCTCCTGGCTTCCATCCAGAGGTATTGGGTTCGATCCCAAGAGCCGCTGAATTTTTTCCTGTTAATTCTAAGACTCCAAATACCAAATAACAGCCTTATTTTCAATCGTGTGCTACCTATACCCCTTGGTTTATTGGCTAAAGCTCTGGTCTTCCTTCCACAGTTCCTGGTTAAGATCCCCAGAGAGGCTTTGTATTTTTCCGTCAATTCTAAGACTCCAACTAACAAATAACAGCCTTATTTTCAATCGCATACTGGCTATACCAATTGGTTTATTGGCTAAGGCTCTGGTCTTCCATCCAGAGTTCCTGGGTTCGATCGCCAGGGTGGCTGTAGTTTTCCCGTCAATTCTAAGACTCCAAGTACCAAATAATAGCCTGATTTTCAAGCACCAGCTACCTATTCCCTTTGGGTTAGTGGCAAATCTCTGGTCTACCATCCAGAGGTCCTGGGTTTGATTCGCAGACAGGCAATATTTTTTCTGTCAGTTCTAAGTTACCAGAAAGAAATGTAAACTTTATTTTCAACTGATTATACAATCTATCCAATGATTATAATATCTCTTGAAACGATAATACAATATTCTGAATTGATAATACCGTTACCAAAAACATCACAAATTCTTTAGAAAACGTGGAAAAGAATTTCTGGTAATGGTACAACTTTTTCAAATTTTACCTGAATTGGACAATAAAGTACACCATTGGAAGCGCCTTTTCGAGAGCTTTACAACGCTTTTTACCGCATGTCGAAAGCACAAACCATTCTTGAGAAATCTTCGAAAATGTCTAAACGAATCCTTTACCAGAAATTCTTTTCCTAGTTTTCTGATTTTTCTGATGAATTTGACTCCCCCCCCCCCCAGGCTCTGTTTGCCCTAGGCACATAAAAATTAAAACCCTCCTTCACAACGCCATTTAACATCCTCCTGATTTTTTTACTAAGCTCGGTGGATTAGTTTTTGTTTTACAACTGGCCAAAGAACTACTAACACATTCGTGTACTAATTAGTACACAAATCTGTTGGTAGTCCTTTGGCTGCTAATAAAAAAAAAACACTAATCCACCCAGCTTAGTCAAAAAATTCAGGGGGATGTTAAATGGCGTTTTGAAGGAGGGTTTTAATTTCTTTATTGCCAAAACATACGAACCTGATAATTTTAGCATTGCATTCCTCGAATGTGATGTTCCCCTGGAGGTTTCTTCCGGTGTTCGGACGCCTGCTTGCATGCCCCCACCACGCATGCGCGTGGCAGTCCTCCCTTATAAAAGCGACAGCGTGCACGCTATCGGCATTCATTTTCCTCCAGCGATCGCGTCGTTTATCGCCTCCACGCTGCTCTGTTCCCCCTCTTTCGTCCGCCCTGATCGCCGCATCGGCCGCCGTTCCGGCTGGTTGCCTGCCTCGGCATCTTCGACTTGCGGCTTTTGACGAACTCTACCACCTTACCGGCCTCAGCTTCACGCCAACATGCCCGACGGAGCCAGCCCTCTCAGCCGGCCTCAGTTTGCTTCGACCTTCACCGACACTCATCGCCGTCTTTCGTCCGCATCGGCTGTTGGCTTTCCGAAGGAGCGCCCCGCCCTCCCGGCCGTCACCCTCCGGCACGCCTCGACCAAGCCTCAGCTCTTTCGGCCGCCTCCCGCACCAGTTCCCGGATTTGCCGTGGTGCAGACGAGCCACCTTACACTCGTTTCGGTTTCAATTGTTTCCGACAACGATTGTATTTGCTAGCTAGCTTGTTCATATGATGTCATCCCGATCAAGCTTCGACCAACTGGGACAAGACTCGAGGCCTCGTTGGAATGAAGAACCAAGACTGTTCCTGTTGAAGCTACCCTTCTCAGCAGTTTGGCTGCTCGTCTCATTCGTGGCTAAATCCCACGTTTTGAGTGAACAACCAAGACGGATGTCGTCTACACCTCTTGCTGCTTGTCTCGACCGTGGTTGACCCCACGTCTCGAGTGAAAATCAAGTCACCTGCTGCTGTCCACTGCTCGTCTCACTCGTGGCTAAAGCCACGTTTTGAGTGAAGTACAAGACGGAAGCCAATGCACCCCTTGATGCTTGTCTCGACCGTGGCTAACCCTACGTCTCGAGAGAAAATCAAGTCAACAGTTGCTGTCCACTGCTGCTCGTCTCACTCGTGGCTAAACCCACGTTTTGAGTGAAGAACCAATACGGATGCCGTTTGCACCTTTCCTGCTCGTCCCTCTCGTGGCTAAAGCCGCGTTTTGAGTGAAGTACAAGACGGAAGACGTTTGCACCTTTCCTGCTTGTCTAGAGCGTGGCTAACCCCACGTCTCGGGTGAAAATCAAGTCGCCTGTTGCTGCCTACTGCTGCTCGTCTCACTCGTGGTTAGAAATTACCCACGTTTTGAGCGAACCAAGACGGAAGCTGTTTTCATCTCTTGCTGCTTGTCTCGACCGTGGTTGACCCCACGTCTCGAATGAAAACCAATACGTCAGTTGCTGTCCACTACTGCTCGTCTCATTCGTGGCTAAAACCCACGTTTTGAGGGAAGAACCAAGACGGATGCCGTCTGCACCTTTTCTGCTTGCCTCGACCGTGGCTAACCCCACGTCTTGAGTGAAAATCAAGTTGCCTTCCTTCTTCGCCCGTCGCCGCCTCCGGCCCCGAGCCTGTTCTTGGGCTGCTCGTCGTTTGACTGCCGTGGATGAACATCACCTCCATTATTGGACGTCTGGTCATCTCTAGCCCTACTCGTCTTTCGTCCGCTTCCTGTGGACCGTTCACCGTGACGCTCCTGGCTTGCCGTCTTCCAGCAAGTTTCCAGCCCGCATCCCTCCCCTGGCTCTCGTCCGCCTTCTGTTCACCCTCCGGCTCTGACACCGCCATTAAGGTCCCGTCACCGTGGCTGCCGCCTCCACACGACACGCTCTTCGGCCCGTCTCCGGTCTGCCCATAGCCGGGACGCCGCCGTCGAGTCGGGGTTGTTGCTCTGGCCTCCCGCCTTTCCCATCTCGACACTTGAAGCTCCACTTCTCACTGGACCGGCCGTGGAAGCCGTTTTGAACGGGATCGTACATCGACGGCCCCTGCCTCCAGCCTCCTCGCCGTCTTCGTCCGCCTCGCCTCCGTACGCTTCACTCCCAGCCCGTCTCCGGTCTACCCATAGCCGGGACGTCGCCATCAAGTCGGAGTTGTTGCGCCGACACTTCGACGTAGACTTTTGAAGCTTCACGTCTCACCGGACTAGCCGTAGAAGTCGTTGTTTTTTCCATGCCAGCCAAGACAGCAACCGTGAACTGGATCCCAATGGACGACCCGTGCCTACGGTTCCTCCGCCATCTTTCGTCCGCCTCGTTGACGCCCATGTTTTGCCCCGGCTCGCTCTTTGGCCCTCCGCTACGTGTACGTCATCACGGAACCCTGATGCCAGCCAAGCCTCAAGCGTCTTTTGTCCGCATATTCTCTGCTGTAGCCCCATGGGGGGCCCTGCATCTGACCTTCCCCGACTGCTTGTCTTCCGATCTCTTCTGGATCACCAGATTGTGTTGTCACCACCGAACTTGTCCTCGAACCCCTCCCTGTAACCCTCCCGGCCACCAGTTCACCCCGACGCCGCCCTGACGTTTCCGTCGCCGCCACTCTCCCAACTTCCACGTCTTTCGTCCGCCTCACGGTTGCAGTGCCGTATTGTCCCAGGATGAAAGCTTGTTAAGCTGGGAACTCTCTACCCGCTCCACGTCTCCCCCCCCCCCACTCCACGCCTCTCGTCCACCTTACGATTATGATGCCACTCTGCACTGGACGAAGGTCCGCTCACCAAGGAACTCCGAAGACGGTTGCCTTGCCACCTAGGTGACCTGTCTACACCAGGTAACCTCCAGCTACGCTGCATTACGCCCACTTCGCATTCATGATCACACGGCCCTCCTCCTTCTTCCCGGATCACCGTTCCATCGGCATCCTGACCCATCAGCCGCCGCCCGGCCTTAATGTGGTCCTGCGCTACCCGCTGACCTCGTCGCCGGCTCCTGTCCGCCCACTACCGACCGATAACTCATCTGTCGCCGTCCGCCGCTGGCCTCCTCCCGGAAGATCCCTTTCCCTACGGCCGAACTCCTGCTCCCTTACATCCGGCCGAAAGCTCACGGTTGCTCCAGCCCACCACGCTAGCCTTCATGCTGGTCCTCGCCTCACCCTGTTTCGAGCAAGTTTTTCTTTCCCACGGCACATCTGAGCCCCTCTCTGCCGCTCCCAGCCATCTCTCGTGTCATCTCTCGAGGTATAATACCAACTTGCATGCAACGCTGCAAGGCCTTCACACCTAAATAATGGAAAGAAACGTCTAGACTGCTCCACCATGCCTCTCCCTTCGCACACAGGATGTGATGACTCACCTACTACTACTCGCAAGCAAGTCCGCATCCCGCCGTAAGGCTCCACGCTCCGACCGAAAGTCACCCCATCTCGGCCGAAAGACGGTTACTCCTTCCACCCTCCTCTTAACATACGGCTCCGCCGAACTGCCGCAGCTCCTCTCCCGCCTTTCAACCGGCGCAAGTCTCCGCTTCCCAGCTTGACACCATCCGAAAGTTAACTCCTACTTTCAGCCGAGAATCCAACAGCCCTTCCAGCCCGTTCCCCCTCGTTCCCGCTCCGGCCAACGGAACCAGCAGGAGCGAGCCGCAACTCTTGACCGCCGCAGCTCCTCTCCTGCCTTCCAGCTGGCGCAAGTCTTCGCCTCTTCATCCCAGCTTCACACCGTCCGAAAGTTAACTCCTACTTTCGGCCGGGAAATCGACAGTCATTTCGGCCCATTTCCCCTCGCTCCCGCTCTGGCCAACACAACCAGCATGAGCAAGCCGCAAATACTGACCGCCGCAGCCGCCACTCGTCACCAGGAGTCAGGAGCCCTTTTCATTGAAACCACGACACCTCCCACCCCTCCTGCCTTCCAGTCGGCATAAGACTTCGCCTCTTCTTCCCAACTTAGCAGAAACTCAACAGAGAAACTCTAGGTTTTTCTTCAACCTTTTAGAAGATCACCGCAACTCTGCTTCTCCGATCGATTGAGCGGAAATGACTAACGACTAGTCATACAACACCAACCCGGGTCCTTCTTAGCACAACGCCCTCTCCTCTCTGACCCGCTTCCTACCGCATGGAACCACACAAGAGTTAATTGACCATAGTAACTCATAACATTCACGGCAATCTCCACTGAAACCCATCATCTTGAGGGAATCCATCGACCTCCACCTCACACAACCTGACGCAAGGGTCGCGAAACTACACCGGCTGCGACCTATCGTTGCAACCTGTACAGTAGTCAATCCCCCTTAAGCACTCAGAACGAAGCAGAAGCAAGCCACCCACAATGGAAGCTAAAATATTCACGATGGAAGCAAGCCAACCAGTGAAGAGAGCAAATGCACAAACTCCGAAGCTCATCAACTGTTCTGAACAAAGTGTGAAGTTTCCAACAACTTTTTGGGAGACAGCCTGCTTGCATCCCGGGGCGCTCGTCAGGCCGGTGCCCGCCACCAAACTTGACGAGGTCAACTGATAATGCTAAAATTATCAGGTTAGTATGTTTTGGCAATAAAGAAAGAACATTTTGTCGGCCCCCAGCCAGACCGGCTAAAAATGGTTTCTTTTTGCCTAAAACATACTAACCTACATTCCCGCCCTGCCTCCTCTCTCGAGTCACCGCCTGACATATTGAGAGTAAAATAAATACCGATAGCGTGCACGCTGTCGCTTTTATAAGGGAGGACTGCCACGCGCATGCGTGGTGGGGGCATGCAAGCAGGCGTCCGAACACCGGAAGAAACTTCCAGGGGAACATCACATTCGAGGAATGTAATGCTAAAATTATCAGGTTAGTATGTTTTAGGCAAAAAGAAACCATTTTTAGCCGGCCTGGCTGGGGGCCGGCAAAATATTCTTTTTATGTGCCTAGGGCAAACAGAGCCTTAGGGGAAAAAAAGTCAAATTCATCAGAAAAATCAGAAAATGAGGAAAAGAATTTCTGGTAACGGGTACACGAATAAAAACGGATTAGAGTTCACTCGAACGCAACGAACTATAATTTGAACTCCAATTCCAGGGAATAATGACTGTTTTCACGTAATTGTTATGTCAGTAAGTGAACGCAGTTTGTGTTTGAAATGTTTAATGTTTGTGTGCGTATGGGTGTGTGTGTGTGCTTAATTTGTGTATCATACAGTTTTTTTTTATATTTGTCTGTGTTGTTTTATATTTTAAGTGTGTTTCGTGTGAGTGGCTATGTTTGTATTTTGTGTACATTTATAATTTCTGAAACAAGCAGACTCCTAGTTAGGCAGTTTTTTTGCTTGTGTTTGATGGTTTCTGTTTTAGTTCTAGTTCATGTGAGTACTACGTGTTCATTTTGTGTGGGTATTTTTTTTTTAAATATCCAACCGTTTTGATTGATAGATTAGTGATGTACATGTTTGTTTACATGTGCATGGAAGCTGGCATGTCACAATCATTGTTCCCTGGAATTGGAGTTCAAATTATAGTTCGTTGCGTTCGCGTGAACTCTAATCCGTTTTTATTCGTGTACCTTCACGGCTGTGAGTATGGGGATACGAGCTCTAATGTTTTTTTTCTAAACGGCAAAACCGTTTTTTGTTCAGTTAATTTGTTGGCTTTTTTTCGCGTCCTTTTTATTGAAAGTGGTACGATTTGGTCTATGTTGTGTATGGTATGTCCACTGCCCACCCAATTTTGTTTGCGAAAAAACGGAACATTAGAAATGCGTATTTCTGTTCAGGTTGTGCCCAAGCTTTGGTCTAAGTTCATTATTTGATGGCAACACACTAGCGTGTGTCTAGATTTAGCATGTATCAGCTCGATGGATAGTGGATTCTGTATTGTTGCAGGCAGATGCAGTATCATGCAAACAATCGCAGAAATAATTCAACTGGCTTCCCAAAGCCCGCATTGAAGAAGAAAATAAGTCATTCAGTCATGTCTGCTGTCCGATTTTGACTTCACGCCCTATGTTTTAAAACTGAAAGATTTAAGCGAAAATCAAGACCATTTCATTTTGGTTCTCAGCAACGAGTTAAAACGGTAATAAAGAAGATACCATGACAATGTTACTTTCCCCGCGCCCGGTATGACAATGTTACTTTCCCCGCGCCCGAGCATCGTTGCAGTTTGTTCGAGTGAGCTATAATCCGATCTTCTGCGCCTCGCTTAGTGTTGCACCATTGTCACATGTTGTAGCATTGTAACATTTTGATACTGTTAGCCGCTCCTCCGCCTCCGGTCCAATTTTTGAAAATTCTCGTGCGCAAACGAACTCTAATAAGTACTGCCTGCCGGCCGTGCTAATTACAAACAAAAACGTCAAGTGTGCTGTAAAAAAAAAGGGTTATATGATTGAAGTTTCACTTTACTTGTTAAAATGTACACGGATAAAAATTGATAATTTTTAATTGAAACAATCAAATGTACAATTGAGAAAATTACATCTGTTTCAGTGCTGTTATGCTTTACGTTTTACATATATGATTGGCACTTGACGTTTTTGTTCGTAATCCGTGTACCTTTTTTTACAGCTATGGCGTCACGCTACAAAGGTTTATGCATGCAGTCGATAGTTGCAGCCCATTTCGAATCAATTCATCTCTGCTGTTAAATCTTGAATCTGCGAAATAAATACGACATTCCATCGTTTCTAGCTGCCAATTTCGAGGCCGAAATTGTTACTTAGTTTGTTTTAAAACTATATCCGTTTAGCTGAAACACGAATTCTTTCACGATAATTTAATCAGAGCCGTGGCCCGTAGCCGTACGCCCTATCTATCATGATACATACACATATCCAAAACACGTTTACAAACTCCTCCTATCACCACAGCTCACCACTGTTCACTGCAGCTCACTGCACACCTCCCGTCGCACTTTCTTCCCAACTCACCATCTATCGCACTCCATTTTACCGCCATCACACTTGTCTCCTTCCCTGCTCCACTCCATACATTCTTCATTTCTTTCATTCTTTAATTCTTTCATTTTACCCGTCAACAATCAACCTTATAACAAAGACATAACACATGCACGAAGAATGAAACTGGCGTTTGCTGAGTGGCAAAGTTCCCTAATTATAACAATGTAAAGCAATGGTTAAAACAGTGTAACTCCGGAATGGCTCGACCAATTAAAAAAGTAGTCTCTGTGAGGATGAAGCCCAAGGAAATTTCTGGCTTAGATTATGTTTCAGATTTTCGTAGGTGCAGTAGTTTTTTCTAAACCCGTGTCACACAAGAACAACAACAACAAGAAGTGAACACTTTTCAAATTTACGTGTGGATACCTACGTTTACTCTTGCACGGAATTGCATAAAAATTGGTGTAAAGTTGGGAAAAGTTGCTATCTACTATCTGGCCAAGTTTGGTCGAAATATATTGAATAGACGCGGAGAAATTAAAAGTTTGTTTTGCTGGAGAGAGGGTCACTTCAATCATATATATTGCAAAAAATGAGCATCTTAAACTAAGATGTAAAATTTGCATCCGTTTTTAAGACGTTGTTGGCATCTTACAGTAAGACGGTATTGATGTCTTAAAGTTAGATGCTTTGGCATCTTAAAATTTTGCATCCGTTTTTAAGATGTTTTCGCCATCTTAGCAGTTTGGCATCTTAAAAACAGATGCTTTGGTAGGCATCTTACTTATCTGGCATCTTATAATGAAGGCATCTTACATATCTGGCATCTTATAATGTAGACATCTCATTACTATTACATCTATAAACTCAACCATCTTATTTTCATTTGTTTATAATATTAGCTGTTCAAATCTAACAGCCTAGGCGTCTCAATCAGAAGACATCTTAGTCCTCATAACTTTACTGAAGACCAGGGAAGGTCAACTTCGTGTTAAGGATGCGTTCAAAGTGAATGGGGAATCATGTTAGTTAGCCACCCCGGCCCAACGCAGCGTCTACAATCGTTATGGAAGTCAGAATCGTTCAACAAAGAACAAAGAAAACCTGCTACAACCGTTCATACACACGTTCAGTCCGAAGAGACTAGAACTAATCTAACCACCGGGTAGTAAGGGTCTAATACTTTTCAGCCTCTTACTGACAAAATTTTACAGCTAGACCCTGACTGTCAAAGCTTGTCCGTGTTCCTTCTAGGTTTTGACTTTTAGATCCTTACTCTAAACATTTAACGTTCCGTTTTTGTTTATTAATAGCTGTTCAAATCTAACAGCCTAGGCGTCTCAATCAGAAGACATCTTAGTCCTCATAACTTTACTGAAGACCAGGGAAGGTCAACTTCGTGTTAAGGATGCGTTCAAAGTGAATGGGGAATCATGTTAGTTAGCCACCCCGGCCCAACGCAGCGTCTACAATCGTTATGGAAGTCAGAATCGTTTGCTACTTTCGTTAATTGTGTAGATGTCTTAACATTCGTTTAGGTTAGTCATACGCTGTGGAAAGAATAAGACCATTTGATTTTTTTAAGAACGTGACTGCAGTTCACTTTGGATTAGCACAATAATTGTTTTCACTAGAAGTAGAATAAATTAGCAGTGACGTTTCAAAACGTTTTGCTATTTGCTTTTAAGATGTTTTCGCCATCTTAGCCGTTTGGCATCTTAAAGGCAGATGTTTTGGTGGGCATCTTACATATCTGGCATCTTATAATGCTGACATCTCATTACGATGAAGTCTATTAAACTCAACCAACTTGTTTACATTTGTTTATAATATTAGTTGTTCAAATCTGACAGCCTAGGCATCTTTACGATGATGTTGAAGGTATTCTTTTCAACCAGATGAAACCAGAGGGATGAGGTTGGTATAAGTCGAGTGGAAAAAGGGGAAAGGGAAGAGGAAGGGGGGAAGAGGTAAGGAGACGGGTATTTTTTTTTTTGTCACGGCTATGTATTTATTATAATTAATGTGTAAGTAATTATGCATCTTTAATGTGTTGTTGTATGGTTGGTTCTTTACCTGCCTCCACTGTGTGCTATTTTCGGAATAAGTATTGAAACGAGAATATATATACAAAAAGTTTTTTTGAAATTCCTGTTCGCATTTAATAAGTGGAATTTTAATTGAAATATTTCATGAGATCCAAATAATATTTTGCGTTGTGTTGACGAAAAGTATTTTATCCATCTAAAACAATATAATCATTTATTTTCCAACTCAGTAAACTGCCACTTTAAAATGTTGGCAACTTCATTTCGTTTCCGATTTAATGCTATGTGCCGTTTTAAAACTGTGGCATCTTTGCTAGTTTCACAACTTAAAAATGAATTACCATCTTAAAATATTAGCAACTTTCCCGTTTTGTAGCTTAAAATAGGATGACATCTTAGAATGTTGCCGTCTTTACCGGTTACCCCACTGAAAATAAAATGCCATCTTACATTTTCTCTCTTTTCTCTCTTTTCCAACTTAAAAATAAACCATCTTACAGTGTGGACATCTGAAATTGCTCCCATCTTAAATACTGCATGAATTTGGCAACTTAAAACTATGGCGTCTTAAAGAGCTAAACATCTTAAAATATTTATTTCGCATGTCTTCCATCTGATAATAAGATGCATCTTACGTTTAATGACATCTTAAATGAAACACGTCTGAAATTAGGACTCATCTTACACTGGTGGTGTCTTAAATCTCCAAAGCATAGATTCATTGCATCTTAAATTAAGATGGTTTTACGGTTTTCAGGAAGCTCACCAACCAAACAACTGAATTTCAGATGCATCTTACGAATTTTAAGATGCTTAGTTTTTACAGTGCCCATGGCGACCGTATATGATATTTTAATCACTTTTAACTCTTTCCTTCGGGTCTTTTTCCTGCTACAATAGCTGTATTATTTTGGAAACATTGATACGTACACATTCATATGTAAACATTGATAGCGGTAGTAGATTTGCCTACGTAAGTAAGAATCAAAGGCTTTCGTGTGTAAGAACCCCACGCCTTCGTTTTCTATGCCTAGGATTTTTTTTTGTACAACTTGTTGCAGCAGTGGATTTATACCAGGAAGACACACTGCTGCAACAATGAAACCCTTGTCTTACTACTAATAAGAACCACGGCTAAGCGTGGGTTTCTTACTTACGTAAGTGAGAAAACGTAGGTCTTTGGTTCTTACTTAAGTAGTAAAAATACAATCGCCGTCCATGGTTACATCTACCAAATCGTTTCTAAATCATTCTTAAACTATTTCACACTTTAAATTAACAACAATTAATTTTTTAAATAAGAAAAATGAATTCTTGGCATAGAAAACGAAGGCGTGGGGTTCTTACTTACATAATTAAGGGAACGAAGGCATTTGGTTCTTACTTATGTAAGTAAATCTGCCACCGCAGTCAATGTTTACGTATCAATGTTTACGTATCAATATTTCCAAAATAATACATTTATTGCAGCTGAAAAAAGACCCAAAGGAAAGAGTTAAAATTGATTAAAATAAACACATAAGGCATTTATTGCATTTACTGACTTTTAAAAGCGAGTTGGACTAAAGAACATTCGCTCCAACAATGACTCGTTAGACTATCACTACAATGGCTCGGTTACTAACAATGCAAATCGTTGTTGTACAAATATATTCGAAGATGGTTCGGCAATAATGCTCTAACACTGTCGCTTTATTGCAACAATGGGTCATTCACTAAAGATTCAACTCGTCGTTGTACAAATATGATGGACGATGGCGCTCGGCAACAATGTGGTAAGACTTTCGCTTTATTGCCCTCGTGGCTTCGCCATTCGGGTAAACAGCGTAACATTGTTGCCGAACGCCATCGTCTAACTGATACTTATTTTAAAAATTAATAGTTGCTAATTTAAAGTGTGAAATAGTTTAATAATACTTTAAAAACTATTTGGGATACGTAAACATGGACAGCGATTGTATTTTTACTACTTAAGCAAGAACCAAAGACCTTCGTTTTCTTACTTACGTATACGTATTCGCATTTTAGGAGGAAAGCATCGCAGAAGCACCGTAGCAGATGCAAGACCGAGTGAGATAGCTGAATTCTTCACAGCTTCAATCCCAATTTGCCTTGAGCAGACGACGTACGCAATCTGCGTTCACCGTTTGGAACACTGGGGCTCGTCACAAAATACGAGTAGACCGGTAGGCCGACCTACTCGTATTTTGTGACGAGCCTCTGTGGTTTGGAAAGCGAACGGCGGTTTTTTTCTGAACACTGCTTAGGCATGCATGTAAACATGACCCCCACCCGATGTGAGCTTGATGGATTTAGCGGTTTATGGGATTGCTCGCGATAGCACTCTTTGTACACTCTTTCATTGTTGAACCATTGTTGCAGCATAGGATATGAAGACACACTGCTGCAACAATGAAACTATTATCTTACCAACCACAAACTGCATTTAATGCACTTATTGAGTTGTTAAAAACGGAGTTGGAGCAAAGAACATTCCCGCTAACAATGGTTCGTTATACTATCACAACAATGGCTCGGTTACTAAAATTGCAAATCGTTGTTGTACAAGTATGTTCGACAATGGTTCGGCAACAATGCACTAACACTGTCGCTTTATTGCAACAATGGTTCGTTCACTAAAGATTCAACTCGTTGTACAAATGTTAGACGATGGCGTTCGGCAACAATGCAGTGAGACTTTCGCTTTATTTCCCTAGTGGCTTCGCAGAAAGTCTTACTGCATTGTTGCCGAACGCCATCGTCTAACTGATTCTTATTTACAAACAAACAAGTTTGTTTATATGTTATAGTGTATTTTATTAACCGTACTAAACCTAACGTAATACGCCTTTTCTAATCGTACATTACTTCGATGGCCCATCGAACTGCTGCCTTGTCTGCAGCCCTGTAGCATTCATCCTATGCACTGGTGGCCACCAACTACTCCACAGTCCTTCAGCATTATTCGACTACCTACAACAAGTGGCGTAAATAAAAAAAATGTCGGGGGGGGGGGGGGAGGAAAAAAAATTACGCTCCCCTTCAGCCCTCTTTTAATGCTCCCTTTAGCATGTATAATGACTCCGGAATAGGGGGCGTGTTTTAAAATACTTAGCTTTCTCATTCTGTTCTTCATTAACTACGATAAAAGCTTTCTCATTCTGTTCTTCATTAACTACGATAAAGACCTTTGGTTAGAACGTTGCTTAGCCAATTATGTCTTCCTCCATCTCCCCCCCCCCCCCGCGCCCCAACAGCAGCGGATCCAGGATGACGTTTTAGGATGCGCGATTTCGCATCATACCTAGGCGTCGAAAACATAATTTTCCAATCGAGGTGCCAGTTTACAAATTTTAGGGGACGAGGGGAGGGGAGACGAGCAAGACTAACAGCACGCTCTTTTTTCACTATTTATTTTACCAGTAAAAGAAAGCTTTTTGTACCCACCAATTCCTGTTTAAATTTAAAATTGTAAGCATAATAAATCCATTATATTCGTAGATATTTCTTATCATATCAAAAACCAAAACTGGTAAAAGGGGCCGCCAAGTTCCGAATGGTTC